>BJCM01080738.1:0-10780 GCA_018326385.1 Flaveria bidentis
TTTAAAATATTAAATAAGAATACAAAGGTATTTTATTTATTTATTATTATTATTCTTATAAATAAATTATAGAAAATAATCAAGTGATTTTAAAATGAACAAGGTTTATATATAAAAATGATTATTTATGATTTTTTAGAAATTTTTAATATTTATTTTGGAGGCCAAAAAGGCCTAAAAATATATGAGGCTCCCCGGGTTCGAACCGGGGACCTCCTATATGTGAGGGTGAGTGGGTAACCAGTAAACCAAGGCCGTGGCCGCGGTTTATCCTGGTTCCCAAATCTTAAAAACAACAAATGCAAACCCCATCCAATTCATATGAACCCTAGGTCCAGTTGATCCCAAATTGCTACATTAATGATTCCATGGACACCGTTAACCATTGGGCTTTTGTTCCTCATGTTTAAATGAATATGTATATGTAAACAATTACCCGTTTGATAATCAATTGAAGATACACACTTTGAAGAACAAACCGCAACCAAAAGGTGAGCGAACGATGGGTAATTGTTGATGATAATTCAATTAATCTCGTGTGAAGCTTCAACAGACAATCACGAATCAAAACCCTCAATCAATTTCAGATTTTAAAGTCCGAATGATAGTGTTCGATTAGTTGCAGATTCGCGGTGAAGAGGATGATTAAACTTGATATTTGGATTTGTTTCGGATGAAATTGAGTGTTGTACTCGATTAATGATTGATAGAGGATCATTTTGGTTAGTTTTAATTGGTCTATTATGATGTGTAAATGCTCGAACGGATAGAGAGATTAAGATGTTTCAGTTACATACTCGATCCGACTAATAACGGAGGTTTTAATTCGATTAAATGTTGTATTCAAGTTCGATTCAGGTTCTAGTAAGGTTAGGGATCAGTATTGGGTCATGAATTAGTCGATTTACCCATTTTTGAAACTCGCCGGAGTTGGCCGGAAGTGTGGCCGACGACCGACGAGAAAAAAGAAGTGGGGTTTAGATTTTTGCAATATTACACAATTGGTCCCTGTATTTTTTGAAGGTTATTATTTTATGTAATTCTCTTTCTTTTCAAGTTCCCAAAATGACTAAAACATCCTCTTAACTTAACTTTAAGTTCAAGATATTTTTAAGGTTAGTAACTTTAAATAATAATTATTATTATTACTATTATTGTTATTCTTTTTGTTATTATAATAATTATTATTATTCAATTTAATACTTATATTATTAAGTTTTATATTAAAAATTAATGACAAGCTAACAAATAAGCATAAGTAACCCACAAGTTTCATAATTGACAACTTTGGCTCTTACAAGAATAAACGACATTAACTATTAGTTAACAAGAAAATACGAGATGTTACACATGCGGCACATGCCAAAAGTTCAAATGATCCAATGTTTGCTTTATATAATACTTTAAGGGATGAATATAATAAACGTTAACGTGGTAACACTTCGAGTTGTGAACTCGGTAAGTATGGTGGAACAAACTTTTTATCCACCATGAGTTCATAAGATTTTAATAATTTTGACTTGTTGACTTGGTGGAATGGTAAGGAAGATCAATTCCCATCCTATCCACCATGGCTCGAGATTTACTAACCGTTCAAGTTTTCGCGGTAACTTCGGAATCTTTTTTTTCTGTTAGTGGCAGGATTATTTCGATAAGACGAACTTGACTCACTCCCCAAGTGGTTCAAATGTTAATTTGCTTGAAAGATTATCAGGTTTTCGTGGAAAGAGTACAAAACAAATGCTCACTTGTAGGAGAATTTGAATACGAAACAGATTTATACGAGAACGAGGTAGATAATGGATTGACACCCGGAATGTCCGATGATAAAGTGGCATATGATGAATACCTTCATAATAGCTCCGATTCTGGTGGCGATTAATAAACGTACAAGTATGCAATGAATGAACGGAGAACGACTAGTCGACTAGGCTAAATGTTTAGTTTTTAAAAAAACTATTATTTAAACTTATATGTTGTTTAAATTTTTTATGTGTTTTATATATTATGTATTTCACTTTCATTATATATCTCATTTTGAGACGTTAAGTCATATTGATTTACAAATAATCGTATGATATAATAATTTAATATTAAACAAAATAATGATATTAATAACAATAATAATCACAACAACAAGAAGAACAACCACCGTCACCATGATATTAATAACAATATTAATAACAATAATACTCACAACTTTTGTTTTATTATTTTGATTTAATTAATATAAATATGATTATATATTTTATATGTTAACAAAAAATTTATTTTTCTTAAAATTAAGCATATTTTTTTTTGTTTATTTCTTTTGATTTAATTAATATAGATATGATTATATATCTTTCATATCTTAACATTATTATATTATGAATAAATATTAAAATAAAAAAACTGTACCGGTTTCCAAACCGGCCCAAACCGGTTTCATAGGGTTTGGGTTTTCACCCTCTTAACCGGTTTAGGACCCGAACTGGTCTGCGGGCAAACTGGTTTTGACTGGCGTTGACCAAACCGGTTTCAGATTAGACCCCAAACCGGTTTTAAAAAAACCTGGTTTGTACACCTCTACCGATGACATCTTATGACATTCAACCTGAGATCATGATCAAAGCACAAAAGAGGCTTGAAGAAATTGATGGTAAAATCATGAAATTGATGGTATAACATCAAAACAGCTCAGACGCATGGTTGAAGGCTTAAAATTATATAAAGTATGTTTAAAACCAAAAATACTTTGGAAGTTTGGATCTTACCCATTTCAAATCACAAAAGTTATAATTGGGCAAAGCGCATATACGGTCACTTGAAATGAATTGAAACAAACAAATGTTTGATTTCAGTTGTTTACTATTTTGTTCATATGAAAGGAGGGAAAAGTATAGATCATGATATGATAAAATGAACTCATAATTAGTTTGTTATGATCAGTTGTGTTAGTTAGTTGATATGTTGTTATATATGGTAGTTAGGTTGTTACTTGTTTTGAGCTTCCAGCTCGATCTCCAAATATATAGCTACACTCACATTTTTACTCTCTCTAAAAACTTTTGTTCTTCATTTTGCCAAAAAAAATGAAAATAAAAATTGTTTCTTAACTCAGACCCACCATTTTGCTTTTGAGTTTTGACATGTATATTATCCAACCATATGACTCTTAAAAAATGCTGCTTCTCTAGTATATATGTATATACATCATATCCACCCTTGAAGTTTTTCATTTTAAGTTTTTAAACTTGATTAGCTATTACATTTTATAAGATAATTAACCAGAAACTCAACACGCATATAAATGAACTCTTTAATCCTTATCAATTCTAGTTGTTGTGAGTGTTTAAAGTGTAAAGAAAACAAAGGTATAATCAATCCAATTTGAATGCTTTTAATTTAGCTTTAGTGACCCTTTTTGGTACATGAGATTAGAGGTAACAACCAGCATGATTAGATATATGAGGGTCCATATATAACCTTAATGCTCGTCCTCAACGGCAAATTTTGTTAAAAGCTAAGCGTGTATATATCAAATCAAGAATCGGGTATGTTAATTGTATTTTTGGCACTAAATGAAAATTCATAATAAGATGAGCCTTAGCCTCCTAAACAAGGGATTCACTGGACATCATTATCATGTTGAACCAGTGAAGCACGCTCTAGCTTAGGGGTTTTTTAGAGTCGAGTTGAACCCCATAAATCTCTTTTGACATTGATCGCGTAATCAATCAACTACAAAGTTGTTCTTTATAATAGTTCCTATTAATATTGTTATATAAGGATCTATGCATTTTCTAAAAACTAAAACAAATGACACAACCATTAAGCATCTTGAATATTACATCATAGTTTTGAACAGACACAAATCTTTATAAGATCTAATCACAATAAACAAAAGATTAATTCAACTTCAGTTTTAATTAAGATATAAACTTGTTTAGATTCACACTAACAAACTTCTATTGGATTTTTTCAATCAATTCCTAATATATTCTTATTAGCCACATATATATTCTTATTAGCCACATATACCTGCATCTTACAAACTCTAACCTGTCGATCTCTTGAAATAGGGATACACACCTTATCACCCGGGACATATTAGATATATAGTGTGATCATATCACTGTCCAACATTAAAATTAATGTAGCACACACTAAAATAAATACACAACACTCGAATTCATGATCTTATTTCATCAAATAAAACTTCTCATCACACATAACAGATTAAAAACATGATGGAAGGATAGAAAATAATGAAAACCAACAAACTCTCATTTGCAAATGAACTCATCACCAAAACACATGTACACACACTTAACGAAACTCCAATAACACAACACACACAAATCCACAATACTCGATCGTAAGTTAACAAATCATCATTCAAACTTTTGATCATCACTTACCCATATCCAACTGAATCCAATAATTATGCATTTATGCTGATCATCATGGTTAAAAACTCAAACAGCTTCAGGTTCCACCATCCTCCTATGGAAGTTGCGATGGCACCCACAAGCGGCACATATAAGCGCACCCACAGTCCCCTCGGCAGTGCTAGCCATGAACTCCCTACACCCATCAAGGGCGTACCCACCAACCTCAAGGGCTAGGTTCCTTTGACACTCTCCATACCTAACATGTACCCGAACATCATTCGATGAATATGTTGAATCCAACGGTTGTGGTTCGGTGCTAAAAGCCATTTTCTTTCTAGTCATTTTCTTGAGGATGTTGTTGAAAGTTGTTAACCAAACCTTAGCCATTTATATCCATGGTGTAACGGTCTTCATGAAGGATGATGGTTTGGATAAATTGCAGGTTTAGTCCTTGTATTTTAAATGTCTTGCTATTTAAAGGTCTTAACATTCTTTCCTCATGGTTTCGTTTTTTCAGTTTCTTTCACTCATCGATAAGATGTATTTGTATAGATTTAGCAGTTTCTTAATTGGTATAACATCGACAAGATGTATTAGTTAAATATACTATAACAATTTGTATTAATTCTTATAAAACTTACTAATATGCCTTTATATCAAATTTGACGGAACTTATTAATATACTTGTAGGTAGGTGGGTTATTTACATTAAATTTGTATTATATTCTTTATAACACTATATTGTACCAATTAAGTTGGTAATATTCTTCACTTATAAATATAAAAATGTATTTTAAATACAACTCGAATTTAAATAAAATTTATAAATATGCTAACAAAAGAATTAAATAGTACCATATATTTAGATATTTTTTCAAAGTTAAATATTATAGGTCTAACAAGATCAAATTATATTGTAAAAGAATTATTGGAAAAGAAATAGAAATTTAACATTTATAATGTTGAGTTCACTCTCCATATAAGCAAACTTGATGAGTTTGGTACAGTAGGTTGTAAATTGTCTAGAAATTAAACACGCTTTAAAATGTTATAGAAAACTCTCGTTAAATTAACTTCCTTGACCACGTACAAAACAAAATATACCATTATCTCATTGTCATCACCATCACCAGGTTGGAAATTGTCTAGAATATAATTTAACGTGTTTCAAATTTCTATGTTTTATACCAAAATACGTCTTATTGGGTATTTCTGAGTTATGATATTATGGGTAGATCTTACAAAATAACAAGTGGTTCTAGCATGTGCGTTATATTGAGTTTGGTCTTAATATGTTATGATGGGTTAAATGATCCTGGTTGGATTGCTTGTGTTCATTAAAATATAAGTATTTTTAGATTCAACTTTCACCTTTAACGAATAAAAGATCCAGGTTGGAGGTTGGATTAGAGGGTTTTTTTTTAAAATAAAATTTGTGATCAAACTTTTTACCATAATTAGATAATTAATTCATACTAGATAAAAAAATTAGAGGCAAAAAATATCAAATAAAAAACGTTGAGGGGTTTGTTGGTTGGTGGCATATGCCACCGACCTTTGTAAATGTGTATATATACAATTTAATAGTAACAATATTAAATAGAGTTTTAACAATATTAAAAATAAATTTTTAAATAAGAATAGTATGACACAAAGTTCCGACAAATTTTCGATGAAACATAATAATATATTAGTAATTATTCAGCTTTTTCGATGAATATTACATATTTTTAGTATTTGGTCAGTATTTTGTCATTAAATTAGGTATTTTTGTTGCCTAAGTAAATGCGTATGAAGTTTAGCTCTTTTCTAGCACTGCTTGCTAGCTACTATATTCCCTCGCATGAATTTAGATGTGTTACATGATAGTGTGTAGTTTTTATTATTTTTATAATTTCAAATTTGTTTGTTTTGTATATAAAAATGAGTAGCTTATAGTAAAAATAATATTTAATCTAAAAAAAACCTAAGAAAAATTTATTTGCCTAACACGTGTATATTTATTGTTGTAAAAATGATGATATTTTGATCATTGTGTCAGATACGTTAGGTCGTTGTATCTTATATGTTTATTGTGTCAAATATCAGTTTATTGTGTCATATATTTTATATAATTTGTTATATGTATTTATCATTGTGTTTTACGTTTTAAATCATTTTGTGTTATTACTATCATTGTTTCTATAGATTATATCGACTTGTTATATATCATTATGTTTTACAATTGGAAGTACACAATGATATACTTTCATCAATTTATTTTTTAAAACTAGTATGAGCTTAAAACGTAATAAATCATTTTGTGTTTTATGTTTTAAATCATAGTGTTAAAGATAACTTAAACTTTTATTTTTGTCACTGTTTCTATAGATTATATAAAAATCATTTTGTGTTTTATGTTTTAAAGCATAGTGTTAAAGATAACTTAAATATTATTTTTGTCATTGTTTCTATAAATTATATCAACTTGTTATCTATCAGTTTGTTTTACAATTACAAGTATATAATAAAGTTATTTCACCTATATTTTTTTAAAACTAATAGTGTTTAATATTACACAATTATAATAAAAAAGCACAATGAAGCATTGTGTTATTTTGTTATCGTTTTTAATGAATTAGATTAATTAATTGTTAATTTATTATTGTGTTTTATATATTAGAGATAAACAATAATGTTATTACGTTATTATATTTTTTAATATTTATCATTTTAGAAAAACAAAATAGTAATTAAAAAAATAAAAATAACTAACAAAAAAACACAATGAATTACACAAAAAGCATTATAACGAAATATCAACTTAAATACATAATAAATTATTATCTTTTTATATAACAATGGCATACTCGTTTTAAAAATTAAAACGCTCATTTTTATGGTGTAATTTTCATAAAAGTATGATGTCGTACATTAAATTTGTGAACGTTTAGAAAAGTAAAAAAAGTAGCTATTACTAAAATACCCATGTAACAAACTTTTAATTATAATTTGATCTCAACTATTGATTAAAAATATTGATGATTAAGGTTAATTATTTTAATTTTTAGTTTAAAGATTCTTTTTATTTGAAACTTTTCCTATGATAATAGACATGGTTATACATCTATCTATACTAATAAATGATTATATTAAACGAACACATGTATCATCACATTAATTGTATTGTTTATTTTTTCACACAAATCATCTATTTATTTTTAAAAAGTCAAAATACTATTTTCTATATTCTCTCTCTCTCTCTCTCTCTCCCCCCGCCTCTCTCTCTAGTTTATTTTAAATAGTAGTTTAGAAACCTATGTTATACGCGGGTCTAGGGGTGAGCAAGAACCGGTTCTTTTCAACCGGAACCATTAGAACCAATTGGATTGAACTGTCAAAGAAACGGTTGTATTAATATAGGTTTGGTTCCCAGTTCCTACAATATGCGTATACGGTTATCCGTTCGGTTTCGGTCCCGAAACTGGATATGTACTTATAACCGATATATA
Source organism: Flaveria bidentis (assembly GCA_018326385.1). Lineage (NCBI taxonomy): Eukaryota > Viridiplantae > Streptophyta > Magnoliopsida > Asterales > Asteraceae > Flaveria > Flaveria bidentis. The sequence continues at coordinate 7,868 of BJCM01080738.1, forward strand.
GCTCATAAAAAATTGAATGCTAATAAAATACTAGCTTATTTATGGAGCATAATATACTAATTATTAACCTAAATTGTATCATCTGCTTAAACGCCAATACACTATTCATTTTCAAACCTTCATAAATCAAAGTAAACACACCTAACCAAATATAATATTTGAGAACAATGTTCACGAACATCATATGAGATTGTTATTGTGGTTTACTTTGAATATTAATTTACTTTTTTTTATAAATAATCATATAAGTCATTATTATAGGTTCTTCAACAAAAACCAATTCGTTACCGGTTCTTTAACATAACCGGTACCGATTTGCCCGGTTAGGAACCGAACTGATTAGGTTAGCTTAAGTTCGGTTTTGGCTTTCAAATTTAGACTATCCGGTTCAAACCGATTGCACACCCCTATGCTGGTCGGATATAAAAATATTAAACTAAAATTTATCTATTAGTATTTAAAAATTAAAAAAATAATTTTTTGAGATACAATATGGTTAAAATTACATATAAAGTTAATTTAGGTAAGAAAAAAATATAATACTTTTCCAAATTTTTGTTTTTAAAAAACTTTTGCTTAAAACTTTTTTTAAACACTCGAATTTTATTTAAGATAGTTTGTTATAAAAAATGTCATCACTTTAGAAGTCCTTTAGGGCATAAAAAACTTCCTATTTCGTAATACTTGTTTAAAAAAATAATTTTTATAATAAAAAGAAATATGTTTTTAAATTATTCAAAATATTATTTCATAGTTTGGAGAGTGTATAAATATTATAATTAGCATTTAATGTATTATTAAATAGTTAACTTTTGTTCCGGTAATGACACTTGTACATGTCTAGGTGGAACCGAAGTGTAGTGGGTAGAAAAGTATCATGTGTTAAATAAATAGTTTGTTTTATTAGAATAGATTGCAATTATATTTATACAATATTAATTACCAAATCTTTCATGCATTATAGTTTATCACATTTGTTTTAGGTGTTATACATATGCTTTATTATTTAGTTTTTCTTTTCATTTGTTTTTATATATATATATATATATATATATATATATATATATGTTTCTATTTAATATATTAAATAAATAATATAACGTAATATCTTGCTTTTAACAAATCATATGTTTACAACTATTACCGACATCAAACTTTCGTTTTTCATAAATAAACATACGCTATCAACGGCTTCAATGTCCTCTTCAACGGGCAAATTCTTGACAACATTCGTTTTTTAATATAAAATAATGTATGTTATCAGCGGTTTTAACATGCTCTTCAACATATAAATTTTCAACATTTAGATGTTCTTTTTTCATGGTTATATGCATCTCCAACATATGGGTTCGTGACTTCGTTCTAATATTAGTTTTTACATCATTTTACACCCTCGCTGCAACGCAAGGGTCATGATACTAGTATATTACTAATTACCAACTTTGTTATGTTTAATGGGTGGTACAATATGCTAAATAAGTTGTATCAATTTTTGTTTTTTTTAATCCTTAAGTTTTTTTATTATAATCCAATACTTTTACATTTTTTACAATTTAACTCTAATGTTTTTTACTTTCAAATTTGGTCCTCTATACGTTTATATTTTATAAACTTTTTGTTTTACATTTTGGTCTAAATTTTACGTGTTAACTCACAGCAGCGTGCATATGTTATTCGATGCGTTTACCCTTATTTTTTTCCTGTTTAACGATCCTGTTGAAACGCATTGGTTCTTGATCGACTTACTTATTGTTTTATATGGTTTAAGTTCTGCCTTTGTGGTTCAATGTTCTTACGCATATTTTTCGATTGATTTTATTTTTTTCATTTTTATTTTCTAAAAGGAGTTTTAGTTAACAACTTTGTTATGCTTAATGAGTGGTACAATATGCTAAATGAGTTGTATTCATTTTTGGCATTCTTTAATCCTTAACTTATTTTAATTTCATCCAATACTTTTACATTTTTACAATTTAGCTTTAACGTTTTTTACTTTTCAACTTTGGTCCTCTATACATGTATATTTTATAGATTTTTGTTTTACATTTTGGTCTAAATTTTACTAGTTAACTTACCGCAACGTGCATGTGTGGTTCAATGTGTTTACCCTCAAATTTTTCCCGTTTAACCATCTCTTTGCAACTGGTTCTTGATCGACTTACTTATTGTTTTATATGTTTTAAGTTCCGCCTATGTGGTTCAATATTTTTACGCATATTTTCCGTTCGATTTTTATTTTTTCATTATTAATTTTTTAATAGAGTTTTTTTGTTGACAGTCACCGGTGGTGGTGTGTCATTAGTGTTACTTGACACAGTTTTAGGCTCCTATTGTAATGTAGGTGGCTTAATACTAGTTTTTTCTAAAACTGATATTTTCTATACATATTTTTATTTAACTAAAGACTATATATTTTGATTAAAAATACACATTTTTGAATTTTTTTAATCAACGTATCTTTTTACAATATGAAATATACAAAAACTGATCTCTTTTTATAATAATAGCTTACATAAAATCATTTTTCTAAAAAATTTTAAAAAAATAACTGAAAACCTAAAGCGATGAGATATTTATAAAAATGAAATTTTGACAAAGAAAAGTTTTATGAAATACAAAAGTTTATTTTAAAAACAAAAATAACTAAAAACCATAGTTTTGAAATAATGAGTTTTTTATTAAAAAAATGCATCAAAACAATATTCTTAGAACGTAAGTAGTTACACGTAACTTTAATTACACTTTTTCAAAATAAAAGTTTTAAAAAAATAATAAAATATTTTAATAATTAAAGTAATTATTTACACGTAATTTTAGTTATCTTATATATATCAAATTATATCAAATTATTGTTTTATATTTTCTAACTTTTACACTTGTCATTTGGTTGAGGGATAGCCTGTGACGGAGCTT
>BJCM01080776.1:0-13778 GCA_018326385.1 Flaveria bidentis
TTAGCAAACACCAATTGATATTTAATTGATGATACGATCATTCAATCAAATATCTACACCAATTTAGAAAATGGGTTTTCTAAATAAGTTGCATATGTGTTGTAACAACTTATTAGGATATTTTGTTCCATTATATTATTTGTGATGTTATTTAAGTTAGTTAATGTGACATCAAATAATATAAGGAGTGTTTAAGTTATACAATTAAAAGGTTAATTGTACAACTTAAACTAGACTAGTTAAAAATTAATATGTGATTAATTTTTGGGGGAAACCTTTTTCCTTGGACCAATTTCGGCCGCCCCACCATGGCCTTCATTGGTTCCTTTTTCCCTTGTGAACCCCAATTCATTATCTAGTCTTACACTCCACAAAGCATGAATGGATGTATGAATGGATGTAATGTTTGCATTTTACTGAAAAAGCAGAAGCATTTAATGAGAGGTCAAAAATTTACCAATTTACCTCTCATGTCTTGGTAATATAAGCTGTCAAATAATAAAATATTACCAAATATTATCGACCACAAGATTCGAATCTTTGAATATAATCAATATCCTCAAATTATTTAAAGGGTTTTTACAATAAGGTAGGGTTCTCATTTGAATCTTACCTTATATAAATATAGAGATATATATATGTATATATATATATACACTTATTTTTATATACATATAGGATATAAGAATGATGTATGACATTAAACGAGAGTAAAGAAGTTGGTTTGTATATCTTGGTGGGTAATATATAGAGTGGATGATGAACCAAGTGAACCCATATCTAGAAGTGATGTAAGAGTTATCTTAGAGGCTGATGCAAACCAAAGTTCTCTAAGCAAACATTTGAGAGTACAATGAAGTTAAGTCGAAAGATTTGACATATGCACAAAAAAATTCACTACGTGTCAAATCTTCCGAATCCAAACACCAATTATTTTGAAACCATGGATGAAGTATTCTGAATCTTCAAGACAAAGTATTCCGAATCCAGAAACCTGATTTCTTCCGAATATAGAAAAAAACATACTTTCTCTAAGATGTTTTTGACAAAAGCTGAACTACTTTCACTATGATCTCTGAATACTCATCAAATTATAAAAGTTGGTGATATATATCTATACTTTTATCAACTGTACATAATGGTCATTAAGTTTGTAACTTTCAAATCTTGTAATTTTATACTTGTTACAATAGATTGATGTGGGTGATAGCATGTTAAAGTCACAAGTCAAAAGTCAATCTGACTTTTGACTTTACATTGATCTTGTGGTCTAGATTAGTGTTCCAACCGACCTTCAAAGTATGGCCGACTATATGATGTAGTGTAAAGTATCTCATGTAACCAGTCCTTAGGATTTAGCCTAGTAACAATTGTAAAATATTTTAGAGCAATATACATCATCCTTGAAAACTAATACTTGTGTTCCGCTTGTGTTATTTACTTTTGTTCTTTGTTTCACTTGCATTGTTCCCTATTTGATATGTTATGTGTTAGTCTCACCACCTTATGAAATTGTTGCATCACCTTTAATCGGTCCTACAATTACTGTCGGAGCTTTTCGGGCTTTTGATTGTAAGATCTCACTATCTTAAATCTATTGAATTTCCCATAACACTTACCAACTCAAAATTGCAACTCTTACTAAGGTTGACATGGAAACGAACACTATGACCAAATATCCATTGATCACTCCTAATGACTTTGATACTTGGTTCCAAGGAATAGAATGCTTCATCAAGTCTAATTACAGTATGATGTGGAGATCAATTGTCTTAGGACCTCATTTTCCATGCACCAATTCCGCTACTACTACAAGTGGGATGATACCAAAAGAAATGATTGACTATTCTAGGTAAGATTGGAAAAAGATTGATATAGATCAAAAGGCCCTGACTACTCGTCAAACTGCTATTCCCAATTCTATATATAACGGCTTCAAGAAGTATAAGACTAAAAACACCTTTTGAGATTCATTGAAGCTTATGTATGAAGGGTTTGAGGAAGCCAAGGAAAACAAAAAGGATCTCATGAATCAATAGTTTGAGAACTTCACCTACAAAATATGTGAAACATGACTAAAGAATACTTTAGGTATGTTGAGATTGTAGATACTCTAATGGATGTTGGAGTTAAACTTGAGAGCATGGACATTGTGAGCAAGTTCATGTTCTCTATTTTCAAAAAATGAACACACTAATATGTGGCAATTAAGAGAACTAAAAACCCTCTTCACCCTTATTATCATAGAGTTGTATGGTATTCTGAGTGGTTACCAGATGGAGATTAACATATAAAATCCATCCAGCTCTTCTTCCAGCAATCACCATATTTTTGCCTTTCATGTGAGTGAAAGGGATAGCAGAGAGCCAAAACATCATCTCATCTGCTACCTTGATAATTCATAAAATGTTCCTTAAATCACCTTTTCAAAGACACCGTGGGAGAGCTACATCCAAGGAAGCTCATTCTAAGAGACAAGTTCATCTCAAGCATTTATGTCTTTAGATGAAAGCTATGGAAGCTTTATCTTTACTCTTGAAGACTAGGACTACATCCATCCTGATGCCCTGGAGTATATGGAGATAGTCCAACAAATGACTCCTCTTAGTCATAAAGCCAAGAAGTTTTACAAGAGAACCGGAAGGAAGTTCCCAAGAAAATCCTAGAACTTAGAAGCCCAGCCAACCAAAACAACAAGTTGTTGTTGCTATTATAGAGGGAGGCTTTGACTGGAGCTTTTAGGTAGAGGATGTCTCTCCAAATCAAGCCATGATGGCTGACCATGATTAAGCCAAGGTATTGGAACCTCTCTGTACTCCTGAATGCATTGCTAAAATAAACATGTATAGGAACTATAACTTGAAAGTGAGATCTTACCTTAAGTTTTTAAATATTTTAAAAACTTATTTCAAAAGAGTAGAACATGAATATAAAATTAAAATAGAAGATTTGGAGAAAAGATTTTCTATTCTTAATCATGAGAACATAAATTGTAGTACTCAAATCAAATATCTCATTACCAAGTTAACTTAATGTCATGTTGAACTTGTGATGATCAAAGCTAGCATGAAAAGTGTGTTCTTGAAAAGGAAATCTTCAATAACATCATGTCTTCATCCTTGTATGCCAAGATTTGTTATCAAAATAGGCAGGGACTGGGATCAAGTAAGATAGCTACTCCACATACATTATTATCTTTAAGATCTCTAAGGTATGAAACTAGTGAATATGAGCTACCCCTCATTGACCCTATCCAAGAAAAGGATGAAGATGAAGAGAAAATAATGAAGTATGAAGTAGAAGTGAGTGAGGAGGTTCATCCCAAGATGGGTCACTATACTCCTAAAGAGTAGAAAGAACGAAGGATGACCAAGTCATCTAGGAAGAATTTGATCAGAGCTGCTGAAAGAAAATCAAATAAAGTCCAAGAGATCAAGCCCACTTTGATCCCAAGCAAAAACAAAAGTCATTATATATGTTAGGTTTTAAGTGGTGAATCTTGAAGACTTAACTATGGACTCTAGTACCATGAATCCTAGTTTAAATTCAAACCATCCTGGTCAATAGAAAAAGGTTGAATACATGTGCAAAAAGTGCCACACAACTTGAACCATTCAGCTCCAAAAGCAAGCTTTATCCTCAATAGCCTACTATATTTTCTATGAAGGTGAAGAAGGAAGTGGAAAAATATTAAGCTCAACCTTCTCCTCAGAAGAATACCCTCAAAAGTGTGCCTGTGGAATGCATTGCGTATGGTGCTACAACTCATTTTGCTAATAATTACATCAATTATCCTAAGAGCACCATCCATATAAACAAGAAAAAGACTTTTGAGAGGAAGAAGAAAATAGCGTCATAAGTAAAATCGCTTTCCTTTAGAAGCATCAAGTTGGACAAGAAATCGATAGGTGGAAAACTGTATTCAGAAGAAAGTTTGGTCTTAGAAGAAATGAATGGTTGTGAAGCACTGAAGTATGTTGCAGGGATGCAAAAGCTTCCAAAGGTTTACTCTCCAAAGCATTCAAAGTTGTCAAAACATACAAAGTTTTGAAGGCCAAGTCTAATCCTCCAAAGATGGCGTGGATGATGATAGAAGGCTATGTGACTGAAGTTACTTCATCAACAACAACCAAGGATCCTCAAAGCATGCATATACTGTTAATAACTGTTAAACTATATTCTGTTTATCTTGATGAGCCCAAGACTAGCTAGGCTTAGGTTTTCAAATGTAACTAACCATCTCTTTTTCATGTGTAGGAACAATTGAAGACTAAGAAAAAGGTAAGGATAATTGATAATGGTTGTTCAAGGCACATGCCTATGAATGACTCTATACTTCAGAACTTTGAGAAAATTAACAGAGGGACAATTGCTTTTGGAGGTGAATTAGGTGGTTACATTACTGGAGTGGGCAGGGTCATAAATGGTAAGCTCAACATTGATAAGATAAATGTTGTTAAAAGCTTGGATGCAATCTCTTGAGCGTGTCTTAATTTTGAGACCAGAGACATAACATGCTCTTTACTGAGCATTAGTGTATTGTTCTCAAGCCCAGGGTGATCATTACTGAAGAGCATATCCTGCTCAGAGGCCCTAGGAAAGGAAACATGTACAAAATGGATTTGCAAGAAACCTCCCCTTAAGGAGAAGTTTCTTGCTTTCTATCTAAAGCCAATAGTGACGATATTTTTCTTTTGCATAAAAGAATGTGACAAGTAAACTTTAAGAACATGAATAAATTAATTAAAGATGATATGCTAATGAGAATGAAAAAGAAAGAGTTTACTAGTGATGAACATTGTGTTTCGTGTCTAAAAGGATTGCAACACTAAGTGTCTCACAAGCCAAAGGAAACAAACTCCGTCACTGCTCCCTTACATTTATTACATATGAATCTCTTTGGCCCTACTAGTGTAACGAGTTTAGGAAAAACATCATATTGTCTTGTGATCATAGTTGATTTCACTAGATATACTTTGGTCTTATTTTTTAGAAGTAAGAATGAGAGTCTGAAATCTTAAACAATTTCATTTTAAATATTGAGAATCAATGTGATCACAATGTCAAGATCATAAGATGTGATCAAGGAGTGAATTAAAGAACCAAATCCTTGATAATTTTTGTAATGAAAAGGGCATTTCACGACAATATAGTGCTTCGTAAACCAGTCAAAGTATCTTCAAGATATATTAAACAGATATCATTTGATTGAGTGCTAGGTTAATAAGACTCCCATTCCCAAAAATCACTCCCTAGGACCTAATATTGAGTGGGAGTGTGTCTATGAAAAACTTTACAGGGCTATGATTGGATCTCTTATATACCTCACAGCTAGTAGGCCCGATATCATGTTTTCCACACGGATATGTGTAAGGTATCAAAAACAAATATCATTTGATTGGAGATAATTTTGAAAAAGGATTGATAAAACTAGTCAAAGTTAACACAAATGAACAATATGCTGCTAATAAAAGCTTTTTATTAACAAAGATTTACATATTTTGTATCAGCTATAAGGATGATTTACTTTGAGTAAATTTTCATAAATTATTTTCAAAAATGTTTTTCAAATATTTGTGTGTTTAAATTTGTCTAATATATCACTCATATAAGCACTATTTTCATTGGAAGAAATTATTTCTAACTAATGGTCCTTAGAATGTTAAGAATTAAAGATATATTTTCTTTTGAAAGAGATTAAATTGACTTATGAAATCCTCTAACCCAAAATCACTCATAACCCCTTGTTTGTTTTTCCACTGTTTTTCACTCAAACTTTATAAAACGGCCAACCCTTAACCCCAAAACAAACCAGAATTTTCCTTGCACCTACATAGGCAACATACCAGGTTGCTCTTTTGTCGTCTGAGAAGTATCCTAGTTTCTCGGATGTTTGTGGCTTTCTTTATCAATCATCATATCTCACTGCACTCACAATATACCCTCCATTATATGAAAAACAACTATTGGAGCTTTGGAGTACTTGCCAAGACGTTATCTTAGATGTTGAGAAGGCACTGTTTGCACTAGTGGAGGGGAAGACTATTTTCATCACAACAACCACCATCAACAATCATCTAAGGCTGGATAATAAAGAAGGCAAACCTTCCTTTACCAAAGAAGCTCTCAATGGATCATTCTGGCTGATGGGCTATGAACGGGACTACTTAGTGTGGAACTTCAAAAAGGTAAGGTCTCTTTCTAGTGTAAAAATCAGCTTTGTGTAATAATCCATTATCTATCAAACAAACATAGAGGATAGGATCAAACTACAGAATACCTATTCTATATAATCCATGGGATGGTTCAAGGTTTCAAGTTCAAGTATTCTCAGTTCGTTTATACAAACTTACTTGACAACTTAGATTACTTAGAGTATTACATGTTTCCTAGATATGTCTAGCACCTTCTTACCTTTGAACCGGGCTCACAGTTGAGGGGAACAGTTAACACTCTTAAATTGGGACATATGAAGCCCAACATCCTCAAAATAATAAGAAAAACCACTGTTTGTTTTTTCAGGGTAGAAACAACCCTTATCCTAAAATTGTTAAAGCTCCCTACTCAAGTTGACAAGTTAGCAACACCAGCCAATGTTGAGCCCACATCTTCTTTATTTTCACCATTGACACAACCACAAATAACCATCACCTACCAGAGAAAATCGAAAACGAACCTCTATGCAGTCTATTCAGATTGAGAAGGCTTCCTTACACTCACCCATGTAAGAGGAACTGAAACCAAGAGCCCCCACTTCCCTTAAGGAGCAGACCACTCCCATCACTTCAGTGATCAGTACTACGGTTCCTCATGCTTAGCCTGATGAGCTTGTTACTCAAGCTTCAAGCCTTCACTCTAAGTCTTATAACTTAGCTGAACAACATTTAGGGGACAATTACCATCCATAGCCTTTGGACTTAAACCAATCAATCCCTAACCTCCAATTCTATGAAGATTAGGATATGGGATTAAAATAATACCATCAGTCTCTCTTATTCTCCTCTGCTCAAGGAGAGATGAGTGCTCCTGATACAACCATATCTAGCCCACATAACGAACCCATAACTAAGGTGTGCCTCTCTGAACCATTTAAAAGGTCCATATGGAAGAGGCTCTCACTTTCGAAAGGATTACATCTTTAAGAACTCTTCCATAGCAATCCAGTACCTTGACAGTTCTCATGAAGCTATCATGGAGCAAGGCAAATCCAGTGCCCAAAAACCAATATCTAATGGTGAGGGAGGTGACTTTGGTTATGTTCTCTCATCCTCCCATGATTCTTCTAATGTAGATAATAGGAGTCTACAACAAAGGGTGCAAACATTGAAACAAACCTGTACCTACTTGGTCTCTGAGGTTAGTTACATGAAATCTCAGTTAGCTACCTTACAAAAATAGGTATCAGCAACTTGAGATCATTGTTCTCAAGAGAAAGTTAGCTGAGAGGTCTACTAGGATTATTTAATTAGGTCCATAAGAACATGTGGATGTGGTGGACTTAACCTCTAGCTAACCTATGCAAGTGGGTGATGGTACCAGAAAAGGGGAGGAAGTTTTAACTATAATCACAGAACTTAGGAGCACTACCTAAAATATGGACATTGAGGACTCACCATCCTCACTTGCATTGTCCACACTCAACAACCTACTCGGTCCCACATCAATGTGGATGCCTTAATTCAAAGTTTATTTAAAGAGGGTATACCAAGGGCTATGTCACCTCCATCCCACCTTGCTGAAAATCCAATAATCGGGTGGATGTATGACACTGATAGAGAGCCTTGGTGCTTTTAGATATCAGGGTCCGGATGAAGTTTTTAACTTCTGAACCCTGAGATTCTATGTAAGCTTTCTTCTAGTTGACCTGTATCTTGCCAACTTAAGTAATAATAGGAAAGCTGATAGGTTAGCTAAGAGGATCTATTTAAGGGTGCTTGAAGAGTTCAAGAGAAGATTCAATCAATATAGACAAAGGCTAGCAGGAAAAACTATTGGTCAACTAGATATTGAGGTAGATCCAAAGATTAGCTTCAAAGGGGAAACCTTAGTTGAAGGTATAGTAGAATAACCTATGAACCTTGAGAGAGTATAACTGATTTAGCACCCAGTACCCCTAATAAGACAACTGGTGAAGGTGTCTCACAGGCTCTCCCTATCCAAATCTCAAGTATAAAACCAAGTCAATAATGTCAAAGCTTTCTATACCCAGTGTCACAAAGCCTAGTGATTGACAAAATCAAGAGGATTATAACCTTTGAGGAGATTGAGAAGGAGAAGAGGGAGAGGAAGAGGAAGAGGAAGGGAATGGGAGAGAGTATGAGAGAGACCCCCAACTACATGCAAGCTGCAATCAGGGCTGCCCCTAGGCCAAATACTCAGAAAGATGAATTAAGAGCAGCCAAATTGAATTATCTAGGGTGTATCAACTACAACATTGATAAACAATCTCTTTTTTTTAGAAGAACTATAGGAGCTGGCTGATACTGAAGTGTTAAAAGAAAGGAAGGAGGCTGAGGCTACTGAATTACTCTTGAAGATCAAATAATAATGAAAAAGAAAAAGATTGTATAAAGCCCATATCCTCTTTCTAGTTCAAGAAAGTTCTGAAGTGGTTACTGTGGCTATTGAACAAGAAACTCAAGTAGGTAAGGAACAAGATAGATAAAAGATGATAACCTATTTGAGTGTTATTGGTCTCGATCATGGAACAACTCTACTCCTTCAATCTTATGAATACATAGAGTTTGAGTATCTTAAGCAGCTAGAGTAAGAAGTTTTAAAAGAGAAGAAAGCTACTAAAAGGAAAATAAGGGTGGAAGCTGCTAAGTTAAGAGCCACCATCAGAGCTAATAAGAAGAAGTCCGTGGAAAAGATGAATATGGTGAGCTTCTTGAAGCTGTATGGGTTATCTGGAATGAGACTTGGTCTAATGTCTCTGTTTAGAATATATAAAGACATTAGAGTGATCAAACAGAAGATTAAAAAAAGATGAGCTGGTAGACTTGCATTCTCTACCAAGTCAGGCTGCACCTGAAGCTGAGGTCAAGGTTGAACCCCAAGAGATACACAACCTGAAGCTAGTGTTGAATCATAACTAGCTTTATCTTTTGACCCACAACAAGTTCCTAAACCTAGTTCTTCTGAACATGTGAAGGAGAAGGACTAAATTAAGAAGGTTAAAGAAGGAACAACAGGTACTCAAGACCAATCTTTTTAGTTGAAGCATAGAAAAAGGAAGAGTACGACCATTCGAAGGGACATACAGAAGAAGAAAAAGAAGAAGAAGAAGTCAAAGGCATCCACCTTGCACCTGAAGTTGAGTCAAAGCATCCCGAGGGTGAACAAGAAGAGACTACTCAACCAAATCCACTACAAGTAGAGTCTCTTATTGCTAAGAGACTCATCTTGTCTTGGGCTCTCTCCCCAAACCCTAACAGATGGTTTGTCACAAGATATCAAGGAGGTCTAAACATATACTCCTGGAAAAATATGCTTGACCTTGCTTTGCAAGATCTCTTTGACATGAGTAGTTACTTTGACAGTCTGAAGAATCTGAACCAACTAATCAATAAAGGAATCATCCTAATCCTGATGATGACTGTAAACAAATAAAGATCAAGACTCAGATTCATACTCAAGTTTTGGTAGTATCAGCCTAGTGGGGTTTGTAAGATTTATCTTAGAGGCTGATGCAAACCAAAGTTCTCTAAGAAAGTATTCTAATATACAAGGAAGTTACTTTGAAAGATTAGAAAACTTCATAAAGAAATTCATTAAGTGTCAAATATTTTAAATCCAAAGACCGATTCTTTTGATGCCAAAGATAAAGTCTTTTGAAGCTTCAAGACAAAGTCTTTTGTAGCCAGAAGACTGATTCCTCCGAATATAGAGAAAATACTTTCTCTGACATGCTTTTGACAAAAGCTAAACTACATTCTACTACCATCTACTAAGACTCACCAAGTTATAGAAGTTGGTGATATCTCTATACTTTTGTCAATCTGTCTTTTGATGTTACATTGATCTTATTATCTAGATTACTGTTCCAGCTGGCTTTTAAAGTATAGCCGACTGTAAGATGTAAAATAAAGTGTCTTTTGTAACTAGTCCTCAAGTCTAAGCCTAGTAACAATTATACAACACTTGAGAGAAATATGCATCATCCTTGAAAACCAATACTTGTGTTCTCCTTATGTTTTTCACTTTTGTTCATTGTCTCACTTTCCTGGTTCCCTATTTGATTTGTAAAGTGTTACTCTATCTACCTTGTAAAATAGTTACATCACCCTTAATTAGTCCTACAAGTGATAATCATGAGAGATAGTATTAAGAATATGTGGCTTTAGAAAGAAGATAAGGGCCTTTTATAATATAGGATAATCTCTCTTTACATATGTAAAGTGAACAAACTCTAAAGAACATTAAACTGTTGGTTATGACTGAAAAAACCTGACTGTATTTATAGAGGCTAGATATCATGTCTAGCTATAAATTTATGTTATCAGCCTAGTAGTATGTTGTAGGTTACTCTTTCTGATGCCTAATGTACCACTCATTGATGCACTACTAACATTTTTTGCATTTATCTCTCCTATTATATGTTTCTATTGGTCCAATTGATCGATATACAGTGCAAAGGATTATCAAAATGTTCAAAATCCATTGATCAATCATCCATAATAACAACACAACAATGATATAGAATTAATGGTTTTCAATAATAAAGAAGACAAATCAAACAATAACAAAATCAAAGGCTAAATATAAATTCCATTAACATCCAGGCACCATATACAAACTTGTAATAATAATATTTTGGATTAAGGTTTTGCAAGCTTAGCCTACAATTATGGAATTAATTCATTTTATAGGCTACCTAGTTTCGCTAGATAGTGAAACTGTCAGGCCCATGACCAGTTTTGCCCGGCGGCAATACATAGATTTACTAGGTGAACATGGTCTGCTGACTATGAGTGAAACTGTAGTTTGCCCCGGCTACAAAAGCATAAAATACAAATATTAAACAAAGTAATCTATAATAAAGCTCATTAAATTTAAACATAGTATAAACACAAACTAAGGTGAGTCCAACCTCCCCTAGGTTGGACCACACCTACACGAACTTCTTGTTTAGCACCATCGACTTTTGCTTCCTCTATAGCTTTAGATGTAGTCTCCTGTTCAGCTCCTATTGTACCAGCTTTCTCACCATGTGCACTTTGACTGGGTTGAGTAAGATTGTAATTCTTACTGTGAATGAAATATGGTAATCAAGTCAATGATTGAATGGTGGAAACAAACAATCAAAGAACATTCAATGCAAGAAAAATACTCATAAATGCTTTTGTATTGAATATATGAAAGTTGATAGATTATAAAGAATAATTACAACAAAAATTCTCTATCTCTATTAGCCGTCACCTCAGGTACGAGGTTATCTATTCTATTTATAGGCAGACAAAATGCATGTTACAAATTGACTAGACTACCCCTGAGCTATTACATCAAAACTAGTCTAAGTCTTGATCCGCATCTTTGCTTGTTAATCTGCATTTACAAATGGGGATGAGATAACTTGATCAGCATTTCTTCACTTGATCATCCGCATTAGTATGTTGGTCATCCACATTGGTTAATGCGGATGAACAAATAATTATGCACATTTGTTCGGTCATCCGCATTTGTCTAATGCGGATGAGCAAAGTCTTGTCCGCTTTAACTTTTAGTCTTCCGCATTTGTCAATGCGGAAAAGCAAATACTTGTCCATATTTGCATTATGTCTTCTGCATTTCTTAGCAGAATTTTCATCTGCATTTCTTCTTGGACTTGAGGGATTCCAGCAGAGCAATCATCAAATCACTCATTGAGTTGGCATGTATGATCCTTTCAGGGTCCAACAATACTCCCCCTAAGGATTATACAACCAATTTTTCTTCAATGTTTGGGAGGTGAATGATGTTGTGAGGATTCTGCTGGGTCTTCTGGATGTAATATGAATACAACTTTAGTTGGATCTAGGATAGCCTTGATCATGTTCACAAAATCAGTTGCTTCTGACATCTTGTCTCTACTTAGCACATGGATCTTCATTTTGCTCATGTTGTAGATGGCTTCCATTGGTAACTTTTTTAGTGAAATAGACTCCCAAATGGAGATTGTAGAAAGACTATCTCTATAAATCAGTAAGCTCCCCGCCACATCCACCTCAAGTTTGACAATATTTCCAAGTTGCAATGGTGTTTTTTTCTTCTTTCTTTTGTCTCTTTTAGCACTTATCTGATCATATGCCAATTTCAGCAACTTGATGCACTTTAGAAAGAAGTGCATGTCTAGTTCACCCAATTTGTTGTTTATTTCCTTGAAGTGTCTGGTATAAATGTAGTGGATGTATGATTCATCAAGTAATCTTACTTCATATCCACTGAACAATCTTATTTCAGCTCCATCCTTTCCTCCCCACTTCCTTTCAATCACCATCTCATAAGTTTTCTCTTAATAGTACACATTTGAGATGGGAGTAGAGGAATGAGTACTAGACACCATTTTCCACTTCAATGATTCTGTTGGCTTTACCTTCAACTCAGGGAACACAACCTCTTCTGCTTGCATTTTCTTGTTCTTTTCAAGGGGATTGACAAAGGCTTTGTCTTTTCTCATGCATATGGTCTTTAATGAATTGAAGTTGTTAGTTCTTCTGAACATCTTAAGTATGTTTTCAAATTCATATCCCTTGAACATAGCTACATGATTGAACAGTTCCAGTTGAGCTAGTTCTTTTAAATCATGAATCTCCAGGGCATTTACTAGAGTTGAGTATTGTGTAAAGAATTAGACTAGCCCTGAGATCCTTTTTACCATGAACATGTTCCACATGTTGTCATACTTCCAAGCAATTATCTTCTGATCAACTTTGCCTTTGGGAGTAGACACCCCTCTGATTAACTCAGCAGTGGTTAATCCTTCTTGTAATTTCAACTGAGATGGTTCTGCAAACCATTAGGGGTACTTATGGAGAACAGGAGCCAATAGTTCTTGATCTTTCTAATTCAGCATCATGTCTTGAGTAGATACTCTAGATCTTGGCTTTTTACTTAATATTTTTTCTTCTAACCTCTTAAGTCTTTCTTTCTTCTCATTTATCATTTGAAGAGTTGCAGCCCTTAATGAGTTGGTTTTCATGTTCCCAATCTTTCTTTTTGTGAACCCTTGGCTTGAGAGATAGTCCTTCATTTCCTTATCTAACATACTATAAGGATCAGGAAAAAATGGTTCAGGATTTGGGGGTGATTTCTTCATAGATGACAGTTTGGGCAGAGGAACCTTCCTTGTAAAATGTCTTTCATAATCAGTTGTAGTTAATTTCTTTATTGGAGGCACTTTTGGTACATAATCCTTTTTAATTGTTGATTTCTCATACTTAGTTTCAACACTTGGATCTATCAGCTTTTTCACTTTTTCTTCCTCTTCCTTCATTCCTTTATAGGTCATCCCAAAGACTTCATCTAGATCATACCCATGATTGATCAAAAACATGGCTTTATCATCAAATCATCAGTTTGAGCCTTTGACACCATTTCTTCAACTAGTTTTTCAGGTTTTAATGGACTGTCCATATCAACATCCTTTGTAGCATCATAACCTCCTGCTATCTCTCCTTATTCTAAATCAATGATAACAGCTTGTTTCTTCAATTGAGCTTCAGCCTGCTCATGTTCTTCAAGAAATTCAGCAATTGCTGCCAGACTTCTGGGATCATCTTTTTGTTTCTTGAAACTTT
>BJCM01080778.1:0-14660 GCA_018326385.1 Flaveria bidentis
GAGTTTGAGTTGCTCTCCTCTTTGTGTTGTTGTGTTGTAAATTGCAAAGCCTTCAACGGTCCTGCAATGGAAGACTGTAAACCTATCCATCTTGAATTTCTAAGGTTGCGAGATCCATATAAAGTGTGATGCTTTCAACAAGTCAGAACTGAAATACCAAAAATGTTGTTTTTTGCCAAAAGTTTTCATCGGCACTAGGTAAATTGAAGGAACAAATGGGACTTTAGAATCATATCAAGATTACATGCAACAGTTCTTAGTGTTTGCGTCAAAATTATTGTAACATCTCGTATTTTTGTTAAATTAAATGTTAACTTTGTTAACTTCTTATAAAGACTATTTATGTCTTTTACGAAACTTGTGGGTTACTTATACTGATTTTTTTAGTTTGTCTTTAGTTTTCAATATAAAACTTAATAAACAACTATTAAATTGAAAAATAATAATTATAATAATAAAAACTCTAATAATAATGTCAGTAATAATAATAATAATAATAATAACAACAATAACAATACTAAAAATAATTAATAATAAGTTATAAAAGTTAACAAGTTAGATTAATGTTAAGCTTAAAGTTAATTAAGTGGGTGTTTTTGTCATTTTATAAACTTTAAAAGCAAGTTATGTGCATAAAATAATAACAAATCAAACTACAAGGGGGAAATGTGTAAAATTTTAAAGTTACAACCCAAACCCCCCGCCCACCCTCGTATTTCCGGCCTGGACTACGGCGAGCTCCAAAACACCAAAACCATTCGATTTCGAAACCCGAAACCGATTCAAATCATTTCGTATGCGTGATTAGAACTTGAATGCATCTAATAATTGAGGTTAAACATCGGTTACCACCCAATCGACCATATAACCAAAGCACTTTAAAATCCATAGCCGTTTGGGCAATAAATTCTAATAATAATCTAATTAAACGAACCTAAACAATCATCTAAGTGCTCCTAAGCGTTCACTACACTTAATTTCATCTGAAAACTCACAAACATCGAATTTCACTCTCCCCTTTCATCGTGATCTGTTCTATACTCGAACACCAATCTTCGAACTTCAAGACCTGAAATTGATAGAGGGCTTTTGCTCACCAAGATCCTTGGAAGCTTTCTGTAACACGGATTTGATTATTGTGGTCGTTTGCAACTTGAACCAGTCTTAACATAGCCGCGAGTGTTCTTTGATTGTTCATCGTCAATTCATTTTCAATTCGGTAATTAAACATACATACATGCTCGAATTTATTTGAGGAACAAAAGCCCTATGATTTCAGACACTTACAAAATCGAATTGAACTTCACTTTGGATCAAAGTGTTCTAGGGTTTAATCGAATTTTGGGGTTTACTTTATGTTATGTTTTTAAGATTTTAAAACCAAGTGATACCAAGGCCACGGCCCTGGTTCACTGGTTAAGACACTTGCACCCTTTCCTAGAGATCCCGGGTTCGACCCGGGCAACCTCTACATATGTTTTTTATGTTTTTTTGGCTTATAAAACATATAGAAAATTTTCTAAAAATTATAAAAAAAAATGTTTTGTAAACTATTTTATTTTTAAAGTCACTTAATAAATTGCTATAAATATATTTCTTTAAATAATTTGATAATTTCTATGAAACAAAGGTTATAATTAGGATATTTTTATAAAATAGACTTTAAATGATGATGTATATCACTATAATTTTTATTAGTTCAAACGTTATTGTATAAAACTATAATTTTTACAAATGAATATAAAAGATATTTACACTTTATATATTTAAGCTTTGTTGTATTGTAAAATTATTTCATTATGACAAACTATTTAATTAGTATCATTCTTTTCTTTAAAATTAAAATAAAGTGATTTTTATCAAAACCCCAAATTCCCCTTGCAACCCTAGTACTCGTTAAATCGTTAAAGGTATCATTTAACTTAAACCTTGTAAATATTCATAAATGTTTAGGTACCTCGTAAAGGATTATGTTAATACATTGCTTATTATTCTTATTAATCGTCATTTATATACTATTTGGTCAATTGAGTTTCCTTGCCCCTTTTTTATATTATTTCACACCGTTTTTTTGGGTGAAACATGTTAAACTTATCAACTTACACTTGTAAACGTTTTATACTTGTAACGCACTTGCGATTCATACTTATGTTTGTCATGGTTATTTGTGTTATTGTTAGCTTTATATGATATACATTACATGTTGACAATTATTAACTATTGCTAGCCTGACGATGTCATAAATCTATGGGCTTGACAAGCCTATTTGGTG
Organism: Flaveria bidentis; assembly: GCA_018326385.1. Lineage (NCBI taxonomy): Eukaryota > Viridiplantae > Streptophyta > Magnoliopsida > Asterales > Asteraceae > Flaveria > Flaveria bidentis. The sequence continues at coordinate 2,273 of BJCM01080778.1, forward strand.
CTAAAGCCGATGTATTGTCAGCTTCTGATGACGTATGACTTGTTCATCATGTGAACCAAATACACTTAGCAAATCATATAAACTTTTAAACTTATAATCATCAAGGTTTGATTGTAGATATATATGTTTTATATACTTGCATAACTCATAAACTTTGATCATGAATTGCTACTTGTAACCTTTTGATATATTATGTATATTAAACCCTTGGAAACTCACCAACTTTATAGTTGACCTTTTATTTTTAATATATTTCAGGAAATGCCCAAGTTTGAGGTTGTAACACCCGGTTATCTATTATTTTGAAGACGACGAAAGGAAAAAAAAGAAATAAAGTCCTAAGTCGAAGGACCAAACTCGCCAACGAAAGAAAGACGGGTGAGTGAGGGTATATAAAGGGAGAGGGCAGCCCTTACCCTCTCCCCACACTCATATTTCAGCCAAACAAGAGAGGAGAAGAGAGAAAGGAAGAAAAGAGGAAGAAAAGTTGGTTCGGGTTGGTTCGAGTGAGCCAAAAACATTGAGAAGCGAGTCAAATCGAAGCTCTCCTTGTTGTGGTCATTTGTGTGAGTTCTAGAACCCCTCCTTTAAACATTTTTGAATGATTTGGGGTTGGAACATATCTGAAAATCGGGTTTCTGAGTGTGTGCATGTTTGACATGTTTGTGTATGTGTATGCGTGTGTATGATGCGTTTGAGCCTTGTTTGTGAGCTTGTGGGTGCTTGAATGGTGTTGTGGTATGCATCACTAAGGTTTAGGATGGTTGATTTGGGCTTAGAATGGGTTTAGATGAACTTGGAGGTCGAAAATGGCAGATTGGGTTCGGGATGAACTGCATTCTACATCAGCTAGGGCTAGGCGACCGAATGAAGGCCATACGGCCGAATTAGGTGCGATTGGGGTTCATTCGCACGATTGAGAGTTCATTCGCACAATTGGGGCCAGACGCATGGGGAGTCATGCGATTGAAGGTCCAGTCGCATAAGTGCTCATCCGCATTAGTTCCATTCGCATGAGGTCCATCCGCATTAGTCCATTCGCACGATTGGGAGTTCATTTGCATGAGTGTTCATCTGCATTGGTTCATTCGCATGATGTTCAGTCGCATGGAGGCCATGCGACTGAAGGGTGTCCATACGCCCGAATAGGGCTGTTGCACCCGAGGAGAAGTGTAGTTTAACTTATGACTTTCGGGGGAAAGTGCAGATGTAAGTTTTGACGTAAAGGTTCCCGTAAGAGCATGTAAGATGAAGATTGAGGCCTTAGAGAGCATGTTGGGCATGATGATGAGATGTTGCATGATTATGCATATTATGTATATATGATGTTGCCCTGTACGATGCTAATGAATGTGTATGTTATGTTTCTTATTATGATGAATGTTTATCTTTCTTGTGGCTTTACGTGTCATGTTAATGAATGAATGAAGTATTATGTAACGTAAAGTGAAAGATAATGAAAGAGGAACATGGAGTAAGAATTCATGCATTAATGAACGATGAAGTAATGAAAGTCTTGCAAACACTGTATGTCGCGACACGCCATTAAAAGGTGTTAGCCCAACGGTGTGCGGGTTCGCTACCCCGGGAGGATGCACATCAGGGTCTTTCTTTGTGATTGATCATATGTATGAACCATTGTTGCGTGCCTTAGGTACTGTGACCATTTGGTGCCGTGCACCACCGATGAAGGTCTTTTATAGGCTTAGGTCCAGTACCACGAGACTGAAGGGCATAGCATATGACAATGGTATACCTGAACTTTACCTTAGGTATTGTGACCATTTGATGTCGAGCACCACCGATGAAGGTCTTTTATAAGCTTAGGTCCAGTACCACGAGAATGAAGGGTAAAGTTCATGGTGATGACGAAAGGAAAAGACGTAATGATGAACGAACGAATGAAAGTAAGAATGAATGAATGAATGGAAGTTAACGAATGATGAAGATAATATAATTATTATCTATGTGTACGTATGATGTATGATCGTATGAAAGAAAAGAACGGTTTTAACGAAATAAAAGTATGTTTTATTTTATAAAACTAGAACTCACTCAGCAACACTGACTTTGATGTGTTTCTAGTTGGCAGGTAATGATAGCTGAGGATGGCACGAGGTGGCTACTCAGCTCTTTTGGGATGGCATCCATTTATATAATACTTTTGTGATGTAATGCAACGATGTATTTTGTAAACGATTGACGATGTATTATTTGGCAAAAGTTTTTATAATAAAATGAGATGTCATTTTGAATGTTTCTGCTGCAACATTTTTGTAAGGAAAATGTAATTTTATGTTTTACGTGCGATAAGGATCCAGCTGTAAGCGTCCCGGGAACGGGGCCTTACAAGACTGGATCAGTCGCACGATTGAGACATAAGATTGACTCAGTCGCACGACTGAACCTTCAGTCGTGCGTATGGATCAATCGCATGATTCAGTCGCACGATTGGAAACCCATAACTTATAAATACCACCTAATTCGTTAAAAAACGGGACACTTAATAGAATCTCGACACATACTCATAACCTAGCCGTCCAGAGCGTCCATAAAACCTACTCCAAGTTCATAGTTTGTTCCTGGTCGATTTCTAATCAATTCTTAACGTTTGTTTCATCGTTAGATCGATCGGCTTGCCGTTCTCACTAATTGGATCGCCAATCAAATATGATTCCGCACTATTTGATCTCGTTACACGCATTATTAGTTAGTACTCCGTACGTACACGATCCTAACAAGATAGAAAGTAACAGACTCGAGATCTCAATATATGGTTTACCAAAAGCATGGATCTTTCACCAACTTGTGAAAGTTGGTGAGTCAAATAGAGTTGCAGCAGAAATGTGGTCCAACTTTATGGTAAAAGTATATCAGATAATAGCATGTACTTAAAAGTTTTCAGAAGAAATTTGTCTTCAAGTGTTAGCTTCAGAAGACTTTGTCTTGAAGCTTCGAAAGACTTCATGTTTGGCTTTGGAAGATATTGGTCTTGGCTTCGAAAGATATTGGTTTTGGCTTCGGAAAATTTCACACTTAGAATGTTTTCTAATGCAGAATGTAAAACTTTCGAAGCATTCTACTTAAGCACTTGGTGCATGCATGTAGGACAGACTGTTTGGATGTTTTGGGTTGCATCAGCCTTATATTCTTACACTTCTAACTCGTACGACACAAACATTTTCATGCGTAACTCTATCCTCTGCCCAAGTTCTGAGCTTTTACTTTTTGTATTTATTATTTTGTTTGTATAGATATTAAACAAATGGTTTTACTAGTGATTTAGTTTTTTTAAAACAATGTTTAGAACTACCTTTAATACTCGAGTTAACCCTTTATAATAAGGGACTGTTTGGCAACTTTTGAATGATTAAGTACTGAATCAATAAGAGGTCTGAACTATTAAGAGGTCTAAACAATTAAGATCTAGTATATTGTTAACTATTCAAATGCAAATATCTGACAAATTCAGATAAGAGATGTTAATCATTTATTATTAGACCTCTTAACTATTCAACATTAGTATAATGATTAATCATTTAGAGGCAAAGTTATGAACCATTTAGATATTTATTCGCGAAACAAACAGTCTGAATCATTAAGTATTGAACCATTCAGACATCTGAACCATTAAAACACTGATTAAAAGACTGTCAAACAATCCATTAGTTCAACATTACAAGCTTAAATAATCTATAAACATCACTAAAATGAAACTACCACTGTAGAAAACTCTCTTGAGTCAACTAATAACGTGAAACTTTAAAGTTTACAATCTCAAACCATTACGTACACGTTCATACCATTAGAGAAGAAGAATATTAATGCTACTAATGACTTTGTATTATATAAAATTGAATAGTTTAGTTAATTAAAATATTAATCCAACCCACAAGGTCACAACACAACACAAAGAGTAGAGACCCCCCACCCCCAAAATAGTGTTGAGAAAGGAGATGGTGACAGAACGAATGAGATAAGAGTGACAGTCACAGTTCCCTCTATATATGTCTACTCAACTGTATCTATCTATCTATCTATACACATCCATCCATCTTCAGAGAGAGAGAGAGAGAGAGAGAGAGAGAGAGAGAGAGAGAGAGAGAGAGAGAGACACCCCACACACACACACTCACACTCACACACACACTCACACTCTCACACACACTCTCTGTGACGAAGATCACCCAAGAGTTTCTTCTTTTCCCCTTTTGCTTTTTCCTTTTGTCGTTTCCTCTGCTCCGGCCGACCATCCACCGGTACAATATCCGTCATATCTCTCTCTCTCTCTCTCTCAATGTATGTATGTATGTATGTATGTATAATTCTTCATATCTGTGTGTGTACTGTGTGATTGCCGTCTGTATAATCGCAATCGCCTGTGGTTCATGTGTTTTGATTGTTGATTTGGTTTGATGATGTTCTCAGAGTGTGGTAAAGGGGAAATGTTGATGTGTGAATGAGCCTAACGGGGATTGTTTTGCCATTCCGCTTTTGAAATTCGGTGTTTACTGCGGATTTTGTTCGATCAAACTGGTAAACCGTGTTTGAATTGGTTGATTTCTGTATGAATTTCTATGTTTTGCGTTAGAAATATGAGGAAATCGAGATGAAATTATGTTAATGTAGCGGTTTCTTGTTGATTTAGACCAACTGCTGGTGCTTGTTTTGGACCTAGCAAATGTAGCGGTTTCCTGTTGAATAATTTGGTGTGTTGTCCATGAATGCAGTTCGAATTGTGCAATGTAACCATTTTTTTAGCTATTCATTAATGTAGGTGAAGAAGATGAACAATAGGGCTGTTTGTTGGTTGTTAGATTTCTATAAATGTGAAATTGAACTGCATTTGCTTGTGTTAGGTTCTAGGAAATTAATATCTTTCATTTCTTTTCTGTTTATTGGTTTCCAGATACCAAACTAAGGTTTTGATTTAGGATAGAAAGTTAATGACTGCAGCATTGTTTGTTTGACGGTTTATCTTTTGTTCCATCTTCAAAGAATTCATGTTTTCTACGGGGGGAAGTGGAATGCATACCCATGGTTTTGTTTTCCATATATGGGTAACCCTAAACTTGGTATGGGGTTCATGTTCAAGAGCTGTTTAGGCATTATCTTTTACGCCATATGTGTTTGTTCTTGCTAGGTTGTTTCTGAGTTCTTTTATTATTGTGACTTTGTTTGAACAGTTGTTCTTTAGTGCAGTGTAAAAAAAAGCCTTGGTTATTTCTCTTCTTTAATCAAAGATAAAAACTTTAAACTGTTTGTAGTTATGTTAGTTTTTAGTTCTCTTCTTTGGTTGAAGATGAAGAAGATGAACAATATGCAACTATCTATAGCTTTTCTGGTAGGTAGTAAATGTGAAATTGAACTTGATTTCCATGTACCAAGTTACATTTCATCTCGAGAATGGAAATTTTAGTATTGCAACTTATTCTGTTTGGCAAAATGACTTTAGTTCATCGAATCAGGAAGTATATGTTCCCCATTTTTGGGACTGGCATGCATAAATTTTGCTTTATTTTCTCAAATTTGGCTATACCAGAACATGACATGTGGTTTACTTTTACATCATATCGAATGCTTGTCATGTTGTTTCTAAAGTAGTATGATGAGAACTTGTATACGACACAAATATATGAATTTGAAAGTGTGTTGAAGTAGTCATGTCATAAAGGGGTTTCTGTTGATAAATTCGCAGAAATTTTGCATAATCTACAGAGGGATTGTTGTGGGTTGCTGATGACGTAAAAGTTTGATCTATAGGCTTATAGCATAATATGTCAATTACTTTTATAAAGAAGAAAGTAAACTATATGGTTGTGACTTATAACATTGATTCATATGTTGTTAAATGGTATCTAAAAACATTAATTCATGCAGTTTCATTGTGAAAGTTGATTACAACTATCGTTTACAATGGATGGGAATGGGAACACGAGTGGGAATCGACAAATGGAGGTCCATTACATAAACTCAGGGTTCCCATACACGGTCACTGATAGCTTCATGGACTTCTTTGATGGGGTTCCACATCAACCAACACATTACATGCATTCTGGTCCAATCCATGATCAGGTTGTTTCATTATCTTTAAAAATCAAATTTACTTAAATACTTAGAAAAATCTTTTCTGCATGTGACAGTGTGACACTGATATAATGGTTTCTTTTTACTATGTGCAGGAAAATGCATATTGGCTGATGAATTCATACAAATACGGATTACCTGCTCACGGAAATATACCTTATTATGACCCATATGGAGTTCAGAGTTATTTACCAAGAATGGATTTGAATCGAAGTGCATGGGAATATCCTGTAATGATGAATGTCACAGAACCAGCTTCTGTAGATGTGCAATCTGCTGAGACTTCGGTTCCAAACATGCAAGTTATCCCAGAAGAATGTCAGTTCCTGTCTTTATATTTCCAGCTGCTAACATGATGCCATAATTTTTATGTATGGATCATATTATGTTACTTATTTTGTGTGTGTATATGTATATAGAGGGAGAGGGAGAGAAAGAACACCTTTCATATTGCTTTAACAGTGACACATAAGGCGGTTATGAAGCCACATAACGACCTTTCTTTCTCTCTCCCACTATATCCGGTCAGCCTGGCTACAAGTGCTTATGTTTGTTTTTAATTACACCAGTTAGTGGTGTATGTATATGTGTGTGTATATAAATCAAGAAGTTTTTCTTCGCTTCCTTTTCATGCACCATAAAGTAGTTTATCGTTTCGGTAATGAACTATTGTTTGCCTATTTAGTTTTTCCTCATTTCTTATGTAATAATTTAATTCTCTATACCAACTTAAGTTGATGATCAGATATCCTTATGCCAACTTTTTCAATGTTACAGGTAGTCAAAATGATGACAGTCCTAGTTCTCAGGTAAAATGCTTTCCAGTTTTATTATTTTCATGGGCCTTTATGCATTTTTTGGGTCTATAAATGGGATTGTTATTCAAGCTAAAATTTATTTTACTTAACTGACAGACCTTTACTGGCCTTATCTGTGATAGAGTCATTGCAACAGAAAGCTAATACGTGTTGTGCGTTGCAGGTTGTTTGGCAGGATGATATCGATCCAGACAATATGACATACGAGGTTTGTTATCAAGTGTTCATGGGTTAATGGCTATGTTATGATTATTTTAATCAAAATAAAACAGAAAGGATATTAACTATTTCTTGCAGGAATTACTTGATTTAGGCGAGGCTATTGGGACAGAGAGTCGGGGTCTTTCTCAAGATCTTATTAATTCACTTCCAACTACAAGATACAAATCGGGTGGCTTCTTTTCAAGAAGAAAATCTGGAGAGAGGCAAGATTTGTGTTAAAAATTATAACTATTGTTTGTCTTTTTTTATACTATTATACTATTATAATTTACTTATAATCAATTTGTGTAGCAGGTGTGTGATATGTCAAATGAGGTACAAGAGAGGGGACAAGCAGATCAATTTACCATGCAAGCATGCTTATCATACCGAGTGTGGCTCCAAATGGCTCGGCATCAACAAGGTAAATTCATTCTTCTTTAAAACAAGGTTGGTGTTTGGTATAGGGAAACGGGTGTGATAGTGTTTGGGTACGTTTTTTTAGAGGGACTTGCTTGATACCCATAGAATTGGATCATACATTCCCAAAGGATCTTGAAATCCATATCATTCTCACTCCCATTACACCATGTTATCAATCCCATACCCATAGTGATTCCCGACTGCCAACCAAACAAACTATCTTGTCGTCGTTTGAACAAGAACTTGTTTTATTTTGCAGACATGTCCTATATGCAACGTGGAAGTACTTGGGGAGGAATCGAATCAACATTAACTCCTTATCCCTTTTTTTGGAAATTTCTTTAACTTATATAGAGGTAGTAGTTTGTTCTCAAATCATTATATGTTTTTATAGGATTTGCCATTAGGTTTATAAAGGTGAATATGAACGACTCAGATTGGTTGCAGAAGTTTTCCAAGTTTTAATTTTTCCTTTTCTAGACCCCGAGTGGTGGATTGAACCAGTTTGTCTTCTCGAATGGATGTAATCGTTAAATAGTTATGAATTAAAGATTCACTTTTAGTCTCTTAGATCATATTTCAATAGATGGTTGAGAATTCACTCTCCTATGTCTCTTTTACTCCATGAGTTATCATCATAATATATATAAACAGTGATTCAGTGAAGATGTTTTTATGAAGAGTTGAGTGGTATTTATTCGAAGTTTATTTTTAAGTGTCCAATATATATAAAAATTATGTTAGAAAAACTATAAGACTTTACATCCTCATTTGTGGGGACATGTTATGAAAATAGCCTACAAGATTCAGCTCGATCTACTTTGGATTGCTGGTGCATCCCTAAAGGAATAATTTCGAGGTGGTCAAATGGTCTACTTTGACTACGCCACAAACTTATAAAAACATTTTGACGAGCTTTGTTAATGATAACGGTAATATACCCTTTTATATGCGAATGAGTTATATTGGGTGTAACAAACGGTCAAATATATGAAACAACAAAAGCTATAAAAATCAGTTAATTGGATCATGATACCATTCAAAAAATATTATTTTTATTAGCCTATTTTTAATATATAATCGTCTAAATTCGGATTGATGTGGTGAGATCTAGAACTTTGTGGTTTGTTTTGAACAACTGTTCAATTGGAAGAATTATTTTTAAACTCATAAATCTTTTCTTAGTTGAACTATGTTCACTGCCAAGTTAGAGCTCGTATCCAATAGGGGTTTCACAATAAAATGATAAAGTTTATACAATTATATTAGCTTCTACTTACTAAAATACTATATTATTGTAAAATGTAATAATGCAAAATGTAAACTTACCATAATATTTTACAAATTTCCTAATATGTATTTGCATACGACATTTTGTTCTTTTTGTAATGTTTATTTTAGATTGGGCGTGGCAAATCGAAAAATCTCTGATTCTTATAATAAAATCAATATGATTATGGTTTTTAAAGATATTTATTTATATGATTATATGTCTGTCTCCTACTGAGGTATCTTATTTATTTAGATACATTTTTATTACAGGTGTTTGTCTATCATAATATTTTTAATACAGAGTTAAGATACCTGACTAAAAAACTCAGGAAATCCAAAGGTTATCTTAAAAAAAATAAATAAATAAAAATAAAAGACTAACACATCATGGTAGAAAGAGATGATAACGTTGATATTCTTAAAAGTACAGTTTCTTATGATGATAATAAAAAGAAGCAAATCATTATTTATTTCTAGAATCAGTTCTATAAAGAGCAGTTTAAACCTCAAAGCAGTTCCATTAAAAAAATAATAGATCATAATATAAGGACGAAGTACTTAGTGCAAGCAGTCCTGCTTATGTGAAGGCTTAGCCAAGTTTTAAGCCTCTCGAATGACTCAACTAGTTTACTAGACACTCTATCCGACCGCCTATCAAATAAGAAGAGCTAGGTTGTATGACTTCCTGCTGGTCTTTGAAGCAATTAACTAATTTCTAGGGCAAGTAGGACTAGTCTTTATGGTACTAAGTTTTAATTTCTCTCTGCTTCTAAACCTTAAAGAGTGCAACAGCCCATACTTAAATAATGGATGTCTCATATACAAGCAAGCCCTAGAAAATGAAATTGTGCCCCCCCCCCACACACACACAAATTAAAAGCATCAAAGCATCAAAGTATCAGGTAAACACACTTATCCAAAAAAATCAAATTGATTGGTCCTAAGAGTGTCATGCGATTCTTGTAATAAAACATACGTTTACAAGTAAAACCAAAGATAGATCTAGAATTTTTTTTCCTCCGGAGTCAATTTCTTTAATTAATTATCAAATGTATCTCAACTTCATGTTGAATTTTTTGGTTCGGGTCGGGTTACATAAATAAAAATACAAAAAACATTCTAAACAAGTAACAAAAATATGTTTTCAATAGAAAAAGATAAAAACATTGCGTTTGATAGTAGTTTTTATGTTCTTTAACTTTGAGGGTGATTAGATTTTTAGTTTATTATTGTTAATAAAGACAGACTCTAATGTTATTTTTAGTGGGTAAGATTTTTTTTTCAACTACTTTGGTTTAGGGGATGTAAGTTTTCACGCTGTCAGCATTCAAAAAAACACGAGATCAATTGAGAATCATTAGTATATGTTACATGTCTAGAAAAAAATTGAAGGGTTGGTTGACTTCTCCCCTTCTGTATTAGGTCTACCCATAAGTAAAACTATACAAGAAATCAGTTGGAGTTAACTTATATCGAAATGTCTCGTGGATCAAAATGTTTCTCTTACACAACTTATGGTATTCATATTAAAGGTATTTGGATGTTAGTCATATCAACCATGAAAATTATAGGATGATTTCTAATGTTAATAAATAGCACGTGGAACAAATTGTTGTAATGTTTCATATATAACTTGTAATATGGTTGTCATATTAGAGTTGTTGTTGGCTATTCTGTTAATCATACCATGCCATTAAAATAATTAAAGTGGAAGTTGACCTTTTCAGTTTAATGATTTATTATTTAGTCAAGTAAAACCTTCGGTTTGAAGTGCATGTTAGATGTTCAGTTCGAGCATTTGTGTTAAAGACCATAGTAGTTTGTATTACTGATAAAAAATGAAAATACAATACATGACTTGTATCTGTAGTAAAATACAATGAAGTTGATCTTATCATATAACCACCATTGAGGCCAATCTAACATGGCAAAATATCCTTGACTTCAGTGGCGGAGCTTGAATATATCTGTAGGGGGGGGCGAGGGCAAAATTAATTTATTTTAGAGGGGGGCGAACTCGAGTTTTATATAAAAATTTACACTACCAGACTAAAATTTAACACTATCGACGAAAAAAAGAGGGGGGCGGCGGCCCGCCTTGGCCCCTTAAATCCTCCACCACTGCTTGACTCTAAAGTAGTTAATATGTGATGATGTAGGTAGGTTTACCATATAGAAAGGTACCACAAGCTACCTTACATGCTCTAGCATTACCTGATGCGTCTATTCTTATGATTCATTGGTTTAGTTTTACTCAGTCTTGTCTTCATCTGTGTCTTACGTTAAGCTACTTGGTTTGGTCTTACCCAACCTGGCATTGCCTCAGGCTGCATGACATAACCTTGCTAGTCCAACCCAACCTTTACACATGAATGGGTGAGTTATCTCACGTGAACTTCTAAGTCAGTGGACCAACCACATGTACTAATTAGAATAACTCATTGGGCCTAACCCAACACATATTAATCAAACCCACTAAAGTTTGAGATTCTCTTTTGTATAAATAAGGAGTAAACCCCTCATCCAAGTATCATCCTATTTGTAAGTGTCAACCCACACTCAACATCCCCCCCCTCTTTGTGGAAAACCGTCCCCTCCTTTCAATACAAAGTTCCATGCCATGCTCCCTGTAATATCTCATATTTATGTTAAATCAGAAGTTAACTTTGTTAAATTATTGTAAGGACTATTTATGCCTTTGATGAAATTTGTGGGTTACTTACCTTTACTTGTTAGTTTGTCATTTATTTTCTAATATAAATTTTAATAATATAACTATTAAAATACAATAACACTAATAATTATGAATTTAATACTATTGATAATGATAATGATAATAATAATAATAATAATAATAATAATAATAATAATGATAATAATAATAATGATAATAATAATAATAATGAATAATAATAATAATAATAATAATAATAATAATAATAACTAAAATAATAATTATAATAATAATAAATATAATAATAATGGTAATAATAAATAATAATAATAATAACTATAATATTAATGATATTAATAATGATAATAATTTTATAAAAGTTTAGAAATTAATAAATTAGTTAGAAGTTAAACTTAAACTAAGTTCAGGGGGTATTTATGTCATTTTTGAAACTTGAATTTTAAAGTTTTCTTACATAAAATAACAAAAATTAAAAAGTTGAGGGACCAATTGTGCAATTAATGAAACCCAACCCCCCTTTCTTTTTCCACGGTTTTCCGGCCGCCGGCCGGCCAAGCCGGTGCGGCGCTGGTGAGGGACCAAAACTGGTCAAAATGACCGGTAACTCACGATTAAATGGTGCCAAACGAATCAATGAAGTGTTTAGAACTTGATTATGCCATTTAATTGCCTTCACAAGCCGGTTACGAACTGTCACACCCCCGCTAAAGCGGAAACACGGGAATGTAACGAGACGGGATCGTCATAACACATGGAATACGTTAGAGAAGCAATATAAGTATGATGACAAGCGTGTCATGACGTCACCCGAACACAAATGGAGACTTGTGTCGTGTTAGTCAATATTCACGACAACATAGCCATAAGCATAACACAAAGATGATCACATAAT
>BJCM01080785.1:0-29610 GCA_018326385.1 Flaveria bidentis
CAGATCATTCCTAATCTATTCTTAACGTATTCTAATCGTTAGGTTTGATCGGATTAACGTTTTCTTTGATTGGATCGCCAATCAAATAGGATTCCGCACTATTTGATCTGGTTTCACATTGAATCAGTTAGTACTTAGTACGCAGCAGGTCCTAACATCGCACATGACACACGCCATTTTCCTCTTCCCAAGAGCCTTCTACTGAGAACAAGACTGACTTTGGTTGCATCCCTTTTCCACCCTTATCTTTGCAGATGCCGAGACAGTTCTTTTGGGCTACGGACTATTCTTGGAGTTGGATGGTCCAGGCTATGAAGCAGTGGTACACAACAAATCAACCTTCTTTTTGGTACTGAGATGATTTGAACATGAACTAGAACTCTTATCACAAGAATTTAGGTTGATGTCTTCAGTCTTTACTACTTCAAACCCTATAGAGATAAAAACTTGTTTATGCTTAGAGTCAAAAGTGGCCTTGATCTCTTGAGCCTTCCTAGCTTTTCTTTTGCTCTTTCTGATCAAGTTCTTTCTCATTGACTTGGTCATCACAGTCTTCTTCTTCTCCTCTGAAGGATAGTGGCCCTTCATAGATTCCTCCTCTTCACTATTCTCAAAGGAATTCTTCACTATCACTTTATCATCCTCTTCACTAAAAGGATCTATGAGAGCTCATCTTCATAAGTTCCACACCTGGGTGATCTTACAAACAAGATTGTGTGTGGAGGAGCTATCTCATTAGATCCCAGTTCCTGCTTGTTTTGATAAAAAACCTTATTGTGCAGGGATGAGGATATCATGTTCATGATGGTCTCTTCTTCAAGAACACATTTTTTTGCCTTGGCATTGCTGATCACAAGCTCAGCCTAGCACTCAATCAGTTTAGTTATCAGATCTTTGATCTGAGTCCTAAAATTTGTATGCTCATGTTTTAGAACTAAAATAGTTTTCTCTAAGTCCTCTATCTTTAGTTTATAATCATTTTCAAACTTTCTCAAATCAACTTTTAAAATATTGATCAGATCTTATTTCTAAGTTGAAGGATATGTATCTGTTAACTTTAGCAATGCATTTAGGGGTACAGAGATGTTCTAATACCTCGGATTCATCATGATCTGTCATCAGTGCTTGGTTTGGAGAAGCATCTTCCACCTGAAACCTCTAGTCAAAGCCTCCTTCTTCAACAGCAACAGCAGCTTGTTTCTTTGGCTTGTCATTCTAGGTAGCTTTATAAGTGTAGTTTGGTCTGGACTATGCTTGTCCACCATTTGTTCTTGCTGCCTTACACTCTGACAAAGTGACCCATCAAGTTACAGTTGTAACACTTGACTTTGCTTTTGTCCAACCCAAACTTTCCACTGGCTGCATTGCTTGGAAACTTCCTTCTAGTCCGCTTGTAGAACTTCTTGGCTCTGTGAATGAGAAGAGCCATCTGCTGGACTATCTCCATATACTCCAGATCATCTGGATGGATATAGTCCAGGTCTTCAAGGGTGAAAAGAAAGTTGCCACAACTTTATCAGAAGACACAAAGGCTTGAGAAGAACTTGTTTCTTGGAATGGGTTTCCTTGAGTGTAGTTCTCCCTTGGTGTCTCAGGGAAGGTGATGAAAAGACCCTTTGGTGAGTTGTCAGGGTAGCATATGAGATGATGTTAGGGTTCTATTCTATCCCTTTCAACCACATGAAGGGTTGAACCCATTTGATTGCTAGAGTTTCCAGATGAAACTTTCATGTTCATCTCCATCTGGTAACCACTAAGAATTCATATAACTCTGTAAGAGTGAGAGTTTTCAGGTTCTCAGTCCTTTTGATAACCACACAGTAGTGTGTCCATTGCCTAGGAAGTGAGGACATGAACTTCTTTATAATGTCTCTGTTCTCAAGAGCAACTCCTTCATCCACTAGGGTATCCACGATCTCAACATATTTGAAGTATTGTTGAGTCATGGTTTCACCTGCTTTGAAGGTGAAGTTTTCAAACTGGTGCTTCAAGAGATCCTTCTTGTTCTCCTTTTCTTCAGAGGAACCCTCATACATCAGTTTCAATGTATCCCACAACTGCTTAGTTTTTTTGCATTTCTTGAAACCTTTGTACACAGAGTTAGGGAGAGCAGTCTGAAGGGTTGTCATGGCTTTCTAGTCAATCTCTACTCTCTTCCAATCTTCATCAGAGTAGTCAGCCACAGCCTTGGGGATCATACTACCACCAGTAGAAAAAGAGGTGCTTGGTATGTAAGGTCCATTCTCAATAGATTCCCACATTCTTGAATCTAGAGACCTGATGAAACCTTCCATTCTTTGGCACTAGGTGTCAAAGTCATCAAGAGTGATCACTGGGGATTTGTTCATGGTTCCAGTTTCCATATCAATTTTGGAAATGGCTACCATTTGAAAAGATTAAGTATTTGTGAGTGTGAGGGATTTAAAAATGGTGAGTCTTATATCAAGAGGCTGAAATGCTCTGATACGAAATGCGGGATCGGTGAAGGGTGGTCACTTATAACACAACAACACAAAGAGGAGAGTAACTTAACTTAATCAAACAATGAGACTAGATTAACCACAATAGATGATAAAAAGAACACAAGTAAGTAAGAGATAGAACAAGAGAACAAGATACACAAGGAGATGGTTTTCAAGATTGTAGTATATTGCTTTCAAGATTGAAGTTCAGTTGTTCACAATAGTTCACTCTATCAAAGCTTAGAATCCCATTTGTCATAGATCCTTCACTAGTAATTCTTCCACCTTGTGAATCTCCTCCAAATGCCACAGTAGTTCCTTGTATTTGCTTGAAGTCATGCAAGAGGAAACAATCTCCAATCATGTGTCGGGAACATCCATTGTCCACATACCATAGGTTATTGGACCTATATGGATGACCCTGCAAGTACATAAGAACTAAATAGAATGTGGAACCCAATCCATGATGGTCTTGGGTTTCTTTTTCCTATCCATTATGATGACCTCTTGATACTTTCCTCTAAATTATGATCTATTTAGAGGTGACCTTGGAGATTGCTTGTGATATTTTGCTGGAGTCATCTCATCAACATCAACTGAGGAGTCAGAGGAGTAGTGAAATCTTTGATCTCTATTCTTTTGAAGAAATTTAAACCGTTTTTTATTTTCAAATATCATTTTAGGATTTGGAAGGTCAAACTTTTGCTTAACAATGTGATGGTTGCTTCTTTGACTCTTTCATATTTCTTTTGTGTTACTCCTATCATTGTGTGATCTAGATGTCCTAGATTGATTGGTGGGCAAATGACTCCTGACGTGGAGATTACCAGATAATGATGTTGAGATGGGTTTGTTCTGAGCAATTCTCACTCCTTTTTGATGAAGTAACAATCAGATGTATTGTGATTGTTCATATCACAGACAGAACAATATTTGATAAAATAATAGTTTTTGGTGGAGTGGTTTTTCATGTCACAAATAGAGCAATATTGATTGTAAAAGCACTCTTCTGTTTTGTGATTGAACATATCACATATATCACAATACATTTGTTTGTTTCTTGACTCAGATTTTGATTTGTGGGACTCAGCTGATTTTCTCATTTGTATCTGAGTCACTTTCTTTTTCTTAGGGGAGGAATCAAAATCAGCCCCTTTTGTAGATTGCTTCACAACGCTATTTTTGTTAAGTAAAGAGCATGTAAAGAGCATGTTATGACTCTGATCACAAAATTGTGATACACTCAGAAGATTGTACCCAAGAACCTTGACAAGTTTACCTTTTGAATGTTGAGCTTACCATTTGTGACCTTGCCCCTTCCAGAAATATAACCTCCTTCATCTCCTCCAAATGCAACTGGCCCTCCATCAATCCTTTCAAAGTTCTGGAGTAATGACCTATTGCCTGTCATGTGCCTGGAACAGCCACTATCAATCTTGTTTGTCTTGAGTTGTCCCTGCACAAAGAAAATGATTAGTTATATTTGGAAACCCAAGCCTTACTTGTCTTGGGATAACTAAGAGAAACAGAAGGTAATGCAACAGTAATAGATCCAATGGTTGTGCTTAGAGGATCTTGAACTGTTGTTGATGGAGAATTTTCAGTCACTTGGTCTTTCTTAGACTTCCACACCACCTTTGGAAGCTTGGACTTGACCTTCAATACTTCGGAAGCTTTTGAGACTTCGGAAGTTTTGATGACTGGACCTTCGGAAGATTCTACAAACACTGCTGCAGACTTCAGTGTTTCGGAAGTATTCCTTCCTTCCGAGACCAACTTTTCTTCTGAAGGCAATTCCCACTTGCCTTCTTCTTAGTTTTGGAGCTTTTGAAGGAAACAGTTTTTCTTCCGAAGCTTGAATCTTCTTGGAACTCTTGGAAGTCCTTGTCTTGGTCATGTGAAACCTTTAGGATTGTATGGACAATCCTTAGCAAGATGAGCAGTACTTTCACATATGACACACTCCATTTTCTTCTTTCCAAGAGCCTTCTGCTGGGAACAAGACTGACTTTGGTCACATCCCTTCTTCACTCTCATCTTTGTAGATGTTGAGACAGTCCTTTTGGGCTGAGGATTGTTCTTGGAGTTGGATGATCCAAACTATGTAGCAGTGTTACACAACAGATCATTCTTCTTCTTAGTACTGAGATGATTTGAACATGAACCAGAACTATTAGCAAAAGAGTTTAGGTTAATGTCTTCAGTCTTTACTACTTCAAATCCTGCAGATATGAAAACCTGATTCTGCTTAGGATCAAAAGTAGCCTTGATCTCTTGAGCCTTCCTAACTTTTCTTTTGCTCTTTCTGATCAAGTTCTTTCTCATTGACTTGGTCATCACAGTCATCTTCTTCTCCTTAGAAGGATAGTGGCCCTTCTTAGAATCCTCGTCTTCACTCTTCTCAAAGAGATTCTTCACTATCACTTCTTCATCCTCTTCACTCAAAGGATCTATGAGAGGAAGCTCATCTTCACAAGTTCCACACCTAGGTGATCTTACAGATAAGATTGTGTGTGGAGAAGCTATCTCATTTGATCCTGTCCCTGCTTGTTTTGATAGCACACTTTATTGTGCAGGGATGAGGATATAATGTTCTTGAAGGTCTCTTCTTCAAGAACACACTTTTCTGCCCTGGCTTTGCTGATCACAAGCTTAGCTTGGCGCTCAGTCAGCTTAGTTATGAGATCTTTGATCTGAGTCCTAAAGTTCGTATGCTCATGTTTTAGAACTAAAATGGTTTTCTCTAAGTCCTCTATCTTCGATTTATAATCATTTTCAGACTTTCTAAAATCAGCTTTTAAGATGTTTAAGGACTCAAGATCAGATCTCATTTCTACGTTGTAGGACCCGTATCTGTTAACTTTAGCAATGCATTCAGGGGTGCAGAGATGTTCCAAAACCTTAGCTTCATCATGATCTATCGTAAGTGCTTGGTTTGGAGAGGCATCTTCCACCTGAAAGCTCTAGTTAAAGCCTCATTCTTCAACAGCAACCGAAGCTTGCTGCTTTGGCTTCTCATTCTGGGCAGCTTTGTCAGTGTAGTTTGGTTTGGACTGTGCTTGGCCACCATTTGTTCTTGGTGCCTTACACTCCCTAGCAAAGTGGCCCATCAAGTTACAGTTGTAACACTTGACTTTGCTTTTATCCAGCCCAAACTTTCGACTGGTTGCATTGTTGGGGAACTTCCTTCCAGTCCGTTTGTAGAACTTCTTAGCTCTGTGAGTGAGAAGAGCCATCTGCTGGACTATCTCTATGTACTCTAGATCATCAGGATGGATACAGTCCAGGTCTTCAAGGGTGAAAAGAAAGCTGCCATAACTTTAATCAGAAGACACAAAAGCTTGAGAAGAACTTGTCTCTTGGAATGGGCTTCCTTGAGTGTAGTTCTCCCTTGGTGTCTTAGGGAAGGTGATGAAAGGACCCTTTGGTGAGTTGTCTGGGTAGCATATGAGATGACGTTGGGGTTCTATGCTATCTCTTTCAACCACATGAAGGGCTGAACCCATTTGATTGTTGGAGTTGCCAGATGAACCTTGCATGTTCATCTCCATCTGGTAGCCACTAAGAATCCCATATAACTCTGTCAGGGTGAGAGTTTTCAGATTCTCAGTCCTCTTGATAACCACACAGTAGTGTGTCCATTGCCTAGGAAGTGAGGACATAAACTTCCTAATAATGTCTCTGTTCTCAAGAGCAACTCCTCCATCAACTAGGGTATCCATTATCTCAACATACCTAAAGTATTGCTAAGTCATGGTTTCACCTGATTTGAAGGTGAAGTTTTCAAACTGCTGCTTCAGGAGATCCTTCTTGTTCTCCTTTGCTTCAGAGGAACCCTCATATATCAGTTTCAATGCATCCCATAGTTGCTTAGCTGTTTTGCATTTTTTGAAACCTCTGTACACAAAGTTAGGAAGAGCAATCTGAAGGGCTGTCATGGCTTTCTAGTCAATCTCTACTCTCTTCCTATCTTTATCAGAGTAGTTAGCCACAGCCTTAGGTCTCATACCACCACCAGTAGCAGAAGAGGTGCTTGGTATCTATGGTCCATTCTCAACAGATTCCCACATTCTTGAATCTAGAGAACTGATGAAACCTTCCATTCTTTGCCACCAGGTGTCAAAATCATAAAGAGTGATCAGTGGGGATTTGTTCATGGTTCAAGTTTCCATATCAGTTTTGTAAATGGCTTCCATTTGAAAAGTTGAGTATTTGCGTGTGTGAGGGATCTTAAGATGGTGAGATCTTATATCAAGAGCCTAGAAAGCTCTGATACCAAATGCAGGACCGGTGAAAGGTGATCACTTACAATACAACAACACAAAGAGGAGAACAACTTAACTTAATCAATCAGTGAACTGGGTTAACCACAATATATGATACTAAGAATACAAGTTAGTAAGAGACAGAACAAGAGAACAAGATACACAAGGAGATGGTTTTCAAGATTGCAGTATATTGCTTTCTCAAGTTCTATTACAAGTGTTACAAAGCATAAAAGAAAGTTACAAGAACATGAAATACTTATACTACATCCTACAGCCGACCATACTTTGAAGGTCAGCTGGATACAATTGACTAGACACAAAACAAAATCAATTGTAGAGTCAAAAGGCAAATTGCCTTTTGACTAGTGACTATGACATGCCATAGCTCACATCCTTATCTACTACAAAAAGGATAAAGTACATGAAGTAGAAAGTCACAGACTCAAGACCTCAATGTACAGTTACCTAAAGCATGGATCTTTTCACCAACTCATGTATGTTGGTGACTTTACAGAGTTGCAGCGAAACGGGGTCCAGCTTTATGGAAAAGTAAATCAGATAAAGCATGTTGTTAAAAGTTTTGAAAGAAATCTGTCTTCAAGTGTTGTCTTCAATGTGTGTGTGTATGTATGTATGTATGTACGTACGTACGTACGTATGTATGTATGTATGTATGTACGTATGTATGTATGTATGTATGTATGTATGTACGTACGTACGTACGTACGTATGTATTTATGTATGTGTTTAAGAATATGTGTTATATATTTATGTATACAAGGTTGACTACTTTTATTATTATAGCTTAGGTTGTTTAAGTTAATTATTGCAAGTGGATATCATATTTTAATACAAATTCAAGTCTTTTATATTTAATAGTTTATATGTCCATAAGATTTTTAAACCTAGGAGTTTATATATTAATCAATTTATTGTATCTTTATGATTAATAGGTTAGGTTTGGTTAAGTTTTGTTAATGGTGTCAAGTGGTATTAGTTTTATGGTTTCACTTAACTATTTAGTTCTGGCGATTTAAGGTTAATGGTCTTAAAATTATATTATTGTTAGAACTTACACGTGCTAAATTTTGAGATCAAAGTTTGTTTAGTAAAAAATTGTTTCTATGGTACTGGGCCCGAGGCTCATGCGATTGGTTCAACATGCTCTATAATCAAATGATGGCTTGTTAGCCCATATTAGTTATGTGGGTCGATGCACATTAAGTTTTATGGCCCAATTAGGATTCGTTGGGCCCTATCCCATTTGGGTGGGTGTTTTAGTGTGGGCTTAAGCCCAAAACTATTAGGCTCAATTCATGGCCTCTTAGATCAGATTTGGTATCAAAGTGTAACCAATAAGGTTTCTAAAAAAATTCCAGGCACAAAATAGGGATTGTCACAGAGCATCATGTTCATCTTGTCCACACACCACTTACATGGTATCGAATCATAAAGTATGAACCGTTTTTCACCTTCTAAGGTTTTTTTCCGTCCATATGAGGGTTTACCCATTATATTTGTCATAAGAGAGAAGTTATAATAGTCATATAATATGTTTGACTGACACAAAAATGATTGATATGACACCACACACTGCTAATAAAGTCTATAAGAAATATAGGTTGTATAATATTTTTGACCATCTATACAACTCATTGAGTTTGGAGGTGTAGAAACAAAATAAATGACTAAAAAAGTTACTAAGACAAAGAAAATTTTAACATAAAGAATTATATAACATTAGAACACATTGAGTGGTTTTTCACATACATAAGAAAATAATAACGAAAGTGAAACAATTATTTTTTTTATTTAAATCCAACTTATTTGCTATGTAATTAAAAATTATGTAAGTGTGCTTTACAACTTAGTTTTTGTTTAACTTAATTGAAAAACCAATTTTAAAAAGTTGTTTGTATAAAAGCAATGTATGTTTAAGAATATATACAAAATCAAAATTGAAGGCCTGGTTATTCAATGAAATAATAGAAAATGTTTATAAAATGTTTAAAATAAATATTTTGATATGTACATCTAAAATCAACAAATCAAGTAAATACTATTTATATCTTGTCTCAAATAACATATATGATTTATCTAGCATTTTGTTTGTAAAATCTTCAATTTTATTGCAACAATTATGCAACCCCAGTTTATTATCTTCAATAAGAATGTCTTTTATGAAATAAAAAATTGCATCTCTTTTGTTTTGGGTCTCCACAACTGGCCCAAAAGGGAAGCGCCTTTCCCTCTGGGAGTAGAAAAATCATGATCGGGATAGCGGACCAAAAGCTATGCAACTTGGGTGTGGAACTTTTGTCGAAATGGAATTGCTTTTTTGTTTATTATTTATCATAAATGAGTAAAGCATTACACATAGTATGCCCGTCTCCCATCAGCGTATTTTTTGTTTTATGTGTCTGTAACTCTTCCTTAGCTAAGATGTGGCAAAATAGCAGAGCAAGTACAAGTATTGGTAGCATAAAAAAACGCATTCCTCGTCATTGATATGTTTGCTCGCAGGAATTGTGTCCTCTCAGTAGAATCGATGATTGCATCTTTGATGCACTGCTAGTATTAGTACATCTTATATTTCTTAATCGGATAGTTGTAAATAGCCACAAGGCTATGGAAGAAAGCAATATCCTAGACCTACATCGGGGTGTTGACGGTGATTTTCAAATCTCCTCAAGTAGGATTCGAACCTACGACCAATCAGTACCACTAAGCAACTGAGATACAACGGGAGATTCGATCTCATAGAGTTCCATTCCCGTTCTCAATCCATGACCAATATGAGCTCAAAGCTTCCTTCGTAACTCCCGGAACTTCTTCGTAGTGGCTCCCCTTCATGCTTTATTTCATAAGCAACCTCAAAGTGGCTCTATTTTATTATATTCCATCCATCTCTTTCTATAACATAAGCTCGGAGAAGGAAGAGAAAGAAGGGTCCTATGAAGAGAAATCCATAATAGAGTCCGACCAAAATAAATGACTAATAAATTACTAACACTAAGAATATTTTTACATAAAGAATTATATAACATTAGAACACATTAAGTGGTTTTTCACATATAAAAAAAATTAATAACCTAAGTGAAATAATTAAAATTCCCCTATTTGTTAACAAAGTAGTTCAAATGAATAGTATTGAGGGTATTATTGGTATTTTACTCTGCATCGGTTTGCATGCATGTTCTTTTTATGTGTTCTCAAGGCTTCAAGCCTTATTTACTTGTCTCTTCACTTTCTTTCTACCAGAGTATTTCCGGCCATGGGTTCGATGGTTGGTGATTAACATAAAAAGTGGGAAAAACCTTTGTTGTCTCATCTGATGGGTTTCTAGAGAAAAATATTTTGCCGCAATAACCTGCTCTACACCCTTTTTTTGTTGTCTCATCTGATGGTCACAAGCCTTATTTACTTGTCTCTACACCCTCACGGGCATCGCCTGCACCTCAATTACCTGCTCCACAACTACCATATCCACAAGCGTCGGCCGGTCGACCGACCGTCATCTGTGTGTTTCGTTTGGTGTCAGTAGTGGGTCCGATGGCTACATGTATAGCCATTGTTGGTCTAGGATTACATCCGTTGTATTTTTCAGGTTTCTCTTTGAGAAGCAAACCATAGCTCAATTTGCATTGTATGAAAGTGATGATTGTAAACTGATAATTTTTAATAGTTTTAGTGGTGGATCTAGTTAATCTACGGACATGTTGGGGTCTATGTTCTTTCTGTTGTTTTATAAATGGGTAAAGTAGTGGGTAGCTTTAAGTTTTGAGATTTTGATGTGATTTTATGGTTGCTACTATGATTGAATGTATGTGCTTAGTCAATGACAATGTGTTGTTGTTCATCTGAGACATGTGGTTGGGTCGAGTCGATGATGTTTGTCGTATGGTCCTCTAAGACATTCATGAGATGTTGTGGTTTGTTATTGCTCATGTGAGCCATGTTTCTAAGGTTATGTCTTCATGAGACATTGTTGGTTCTGTTGGGTTTCTTTTGTTCAATTAATACCATATAGTATAGTCATATGTTGATCTATATTATATCAATTTTGGGCTGCAAATGAACTAAATGTTTAGCGAACAGTTCGTGAACCGTCCGGCGGAAAGTTCGTTTATGTTCGTTTCTTTAGTAGATGAACAAACACGAACAAGAAAATTGTGTTCGTTTAGTTGAACGAAAGAACATGAACACAAGCCGTGTTCATTTACGTTCGTGAACGTTCGATAATATGTTCGTTTATATTCATAAATTTTTGTGTTAGTTATTTTTATGACTATTATATCAAGTATTTTTTATATATGTGTTAACTAATTATTTATTTTTGATTGATTTTGTGCAATTTTTGTAATAAAAATGTAAATTTTATTCTAAAATACAGCTATAATCATTTGTATTCATTTGTGTTTATAAACTTCTTTATGTTGTCATATGCATGAACGGTTGTTTGTGTTTGTTTGCTTTTGTTTGTATTCATTTGTGTTTGCTAAGTGTTCGTGAACAGTTCATGTACATATTCATTTTCTTAATGAACGAACACGAACAATAAATCTCGTTCGGTAAGTGTTCATGAACAGTTCATGAAGAAGTTTATTTCTTAACGAACGAACACGAACAAGGCCTTGTTTGTGTTCGTTCGGTTCGTTTGCAGCTCTATATATCATGGTTGTGATGATGGAAAAAAAGGTATTCATAATTTGGTGTGGCACCATTTCTTGGCTATAGCCATCGCAGATGATACTAAGCCTAATTACACTGTTAAAAAAACATTGACAAGTCACGTAACGCACGTCGCGAAACACACCTAGTTTTTTTATTTAAATCCAACTCATTGCCAAGTCATATAGAATTATCAAAGCGTGTTTTACGACTCAATTTTTGTGTAACTTATTTGAAAAACCAAATTTCAGGAGTTGTTTAAAATAAAAGCAATGTATATTTAAGAGTATACACAAAATCAAAATTGAAGGCCTTGTTATTTTCTATAATAATAGAAAATGTTTATAAAACAACTTAACAAAGGTGTTTAAAATACCAATTTTTATCTATACATCTAAAATCAACAAATCAAGTGAATACTATTTATATCTTGTCTCAATTAACACATTTGATTTATCTAGCATTTTGTTTTCAAAATCTTCAATATAAATGCAGCTATTATCCAACCCCATTTTATCATCTTCAATAAGAATGTCTCGTATAAAAGTTTTAAAAAAACTGCATCTCTTTTGTTTGGGTCTCCCCCCTCTCCTTCTCCTAACAAATTTGTTTATGTACAAGAACATCTATCCTCCCTATGTTCTCTATAACACATTTGATTTATCTAGCATTTTGTTTTCAAAATCTTCAATTTGAATGCAACTATTATGCAACCTATTTTATTATCTTCAATAAGAATATCTCGTATGAAAGTTAAAAAAACTGCATCTCTTTTGGGTCCCCCCCCCCCCCCCCTCCTAAAAATCTATCGTCAAATTCGTCGATTTGAAACTTTCGCACCTAAATCTATTTGTGTACAAGAACACCTATCCTCCGTCTATTCTCCATAACACATTTGATTTACCTAGCATTTTGTTTTCAAAATCTTTAATATGAATGCAACTATTATGCAACCCCATTTTATTATATTCAATAAGATTGTCTCGCATGAAAGTTAAAAAAAGATTACATCTCTTTTGTTTAGGTCCCCCTCCCCCCTTCTCCTCCTAACAAATGTACAACACCTATCTTCCCTCCGTTCTCCATATTAATCAACACAGCATCTCTCTCCTCAACTTAAGCTCAATAACACTCAACAAAACAAGGGTTATTAAATTTTAATAATCCTAAGTTTTATTTATTAACTAGGATTAATCCAACTGAAAGTTAACCCCGTTAGTTTTCAGATGACGTAGACTGCTTTTATGGCCAAAATACTAAACAGAAAGTTGAAACTATCATCAAATTCGTCGATTGGAAACTTTCGCACCCAAAAACTTGTCAATCTCCATCTCCTGATTTGAACCACCGAACTCGTTGGAGGTAGATTTCACGTAATGATAGAGGTTAAACAATGAAAAATGAACCTAACTAATACTAGATGATACTATAATTAAAAATGATTCAAAGTTGACATCATTTAATAAAAAACTAACGATGATTAACTTTCAGTTAGTAAAAGATCATTGTAAGAAAATAAATCCAAAGTTAGAAATATTGATAAATTTTGTTGAGTTGAAATTAATCCCGACCAATAAATAAAAATTAAGATTATTAAAATCTAATAACACAAAAAAAACAAATGTCATGGATGATCTAAACTTGCTATTGAGTCAAAAACAAATAATAAAAAAACAAAGCATAAAAAAATTTAATAAACACACCCATACACATTAAAAGTAATATTTCATTACATGCAACTCCAAGATAGAATTCACATGTTATAATAATCAACAAACATTAAACTCAAATTTCACCTTTCAGGCACTTAACACTTCAACTCTGTAAAAGAGGAGCATATGCTTTCAAGATCTTCAACTATCTTTCCAAATAACAACCCTCCTCTTGTTCCTTCAACCATATCAGTCATTTTCTGCAAACAAAAACTTCTTTCAAACTCCATTTCCTCCAATCTTTTCTTACCATTTTCCATTTCTTCACTCAAAATCATCATCTCTTCTTCTTTTAGCTTTACTCCAAACACAGTTTCTTGAAATTCAATAAACAAATTGTCAAATTCAGTTATTCCAGTTTGTTTCATGTCCAACACTATTTGTTTCTCTTGACTGTTACTTTGAAGCTTGGTTTCAATCTCCTCCATTGACTTTGTGCATTTCTGGATTTCAAATTCAATCTTCTGCTTTTCGTGGTCCAAATCTTGCAACTTTCTCATCATTTTTTCAGATTCCTTTTTGACAATGTCGAGTTTTTCTTGATCTTGCTTCATTTGAAGCTGCAGCTTTGTCTTTTCTTCTTCAGATTTAAGTAAGTCAGTCGCTTTGCCTGCTAACTGCCACTTGACATTATCAATAGCAAGAAGAACTTTGTCTTTTTCTTGTTTCTTGGTTTCTTCCTCGGTCTTTAGTTTTAATGCTGCTATATTGTTCTTTAACTCGACTTCTGATTGTTTAATCTTAAACAATGCTTGTTCAAGTTCATCCTTGATGGTAGAAATTCTGTTAAACTCGTTTTTCTTAGACTTCAGATGTGATGATGCAGCATGTGATTTGGCCAAGGCATGAGCTTCACGTTGTTCAAAGTAACTGAGAGATTTAAAGAAGTTTGACATTGAGTGTTTTACTGCTGTTATCTTTCTTTCAAACGTGCTTTCTCGTTCTTTGAGATCAGAAAAGAGGAGATTTGTTGATCTGTAATCTTTCTGTTTCACCAAAATATCATCTTTGACTTCTTGTATGTTTCTTGACAGCCTATCGATGCCAATAATCTCTCTTTCAAGTGCAGTAAATAAACCAACACTCTCAGAGGATTTTAAAAGCATTTCCTGTACTTTATCTAACTTTTCCCGAAGATCATTATTTACATTGTCAACCTGATCTCTTTCTTCACAAAAGGTCAAATTTTCAACCATCTGTTCATCTGGATCAAGAAATTCACTTGTTTGACTTGAGCACTGACTGCGATCATCTTTCACATTGACTTCCACTAGATTATCTTCACATAAATCATTTATCTGAATGTCATTTCCTTCATTAACTTGAGTATTCAGTTCACCTGATGAAAAAAGTCTTTTTAATTCATCTCTTTCTTGCATTGCCTTTTCGTACAATCCAAGTAATTTATCATTCTCTTCATGCATTTCCACCAACTGGTGTTCTAAATTCTCATTTAGTCTTCTCAATTCAATTTCCTTTTCTGAAAACTCAGTTTGGTCAACATGGTTCTTTTGACTTTCTTCAACTCGGCTTAATTCATTTCTTTCTTGCATTGCTTTTTCGTACAATCCAAGTAATTTATCATTTTCTTCATGCATTTCCACTAACTGATGCTCTAATTTCTCATTTAGTTTTCTCAACTCAATTTCCTTTTGAGCAAACTCTGTTTGGTCAACATGGTTCTTTTGACTTTCCTCAACTCGGCTAATGTTCTGTTGATTGTCCGCAATTGCATGATCATAAAGTTCAATGAGTTTATTGTTGTCATCAATTAACATCTTGAGCTTTGCTCTTAATTCGTCATTTTCTTTAGATAAAATGATAGCTGTTTCATGAGCCTCGGCTTCTCTTTGACTTGCAGCTGCAATAGCGTCAACCATGGTTTGTAGCTCTCTCTGATCACTTACATGAGTAACATTGGGTGTGGTTACTAAAGGGAACTCAAATTGTGTTTTATCAGTGCAGCGAGGAGTTACAGGGTCCTACAATAAAAGAACACATCACTAAACATCATTAAACAAATAAATGAAAATAGGGCAGATTGGGTGGATTGGGTAACGTCAAAATATGTACCATTAGGTAATTGGTTTGTCCAGAAATTTACATGTTAAGGAATAACTGGCTTGTATAATATGATTACAATATATCAGTTCAATAAATTTTTTTATGAAATACAAATGACTTTAGGAGGCTTTATGCATTAATGTAGCCAACTTTTAATATAGCAGTTTTGACCCAGAAGAGATAAAATATAACTCAACACCTCTATACAAGAGGAATAAATTTATGTTAAGATACAGGCTGGTAAATGACAACATGGGTAAACATTTTGTACGAACAATTTTTGTCATACATAAATATATCAAGTCAATTACAGTTTTTTTAATACAATATGGTGGTTTCCACCCGTTCCAACACGCTTCCATTTTAGTCAACTTTCAATACTCCCGTTTGACCCACTAGAGATAAAATATAACCCAAGGCAACCCAATTATAAGTAAAGGGTATTGCCACCTCTAACATAAGGAATGGATTTACCTTGAGACTAAAAAAGTCACCATCTTTTTGATTGTCCATCATAAAGTCAAAACTTGGTTTCTGGTTCATTAGATGCAAAAATAATGATATTACAATAATGAGGAAACAGAAAGATGAACCAAGGATTAGCAATAAAGAACATAACATATGATATGATCAGAATTTCTTACAGCTTATGTATGTACCTTATCATGTGATGGCTGTGTTTCATGCATAAGTTTCCAGTCGAGCGCTTCCAGCAACTGTACTTTATGCAACAGCATCAGAAAAAAATGTAAAAAGATAAAATGAATCTAATTTAACTAGTTTTAACATAGATCAAATGCTAGACAGACCTTATTCTCAAGTATCAAGATCTGTTCATTAATCCTTTCCTGCTCCCCTTCCTCATAAAATGATTTTAATCTGCATTTCATAACATTATTTTATTGCAAGTGTACAACTATCAATTCATTTATAACAGAGATGAATTCAAAGAAATATCTATAGGAATAAAAAAAGAAGCAAACATGCCTTCTGATCTCTTCTTTCAGTCGCAGATTTTCCATTGCAAATCTTGTGACTTCTTGATTTCTATCAACTTGGGAGCGTAGGACTTCAAGCTCCTTTAAATGTTCTTCTTTCTCTTTTAATAAGTGTGTCTCAGCAGATATCTTCCCAGATGCAACACCCTCCAGCCTTTTTATTGCAGCTTCACGGAACCTTAATCTCATTTTTAAACCCTGTATTTCATCTTCCCTTTGTTTTGCCTACTCTTCCCAAAAATTGAATGATTAGATAAAAATAACCAATATTGAATCTATTCATAAGTAAGCAAGTCAAAATTGGCAAATCTGCAAAAATCAGGTTCTAATAGTAACATACCAATTGTAAAGCTGCCTGGCTTTCAGCAGTAAGTGCCTGCAAGGTGATGTCTTTATCCTTTGCCCTTCTAAAAGCACCAACAAGGGCTACTTCATACTCTCTTTTCTGCAGTTCAAGAGAAGCGTTTTTAAGAGACAAGTCCATAACTATATTTTATGAGTGAATAACTTTCCAAGCCATAATGCAAGCAAAACTGCCAAAAGATTGCTACATTATACAAGAATGAACAATTACATGTGACATTCGTTTAACAGCAGTAACCGGACTGAAAGATCCGTGAATCCCTTCCCACTTGAAAGACCCTGGAGATCCAGGAAAAGACACAGTCAAAGCATCATCTCCATTGTGCTCAGTTCCTCTGCTAATAACATTTTGCAAACGAGATACTTCGTTCTGCCAATGAGAAAAACTCTAATTAGAAACAACGACATTACAATTGACAGTTATGAATTCAAAACACTAAGGTTGATTGTAGAGTAGTAATTCATACTCAGTCATTACCAAAATGAATAAGAAAACTTGGTACATGACCCTAGATTAACTTTTGTAGCATCAAAAAGGTTTTAAAATGTCACAACATAATGGTACAATATCAATGTTGTAGCATCAAACAAGTTATTATATTTCCTGCAAATTTATGGAGAAAATGATAAAATGTCGGCAAAAATGCCAAAAGAAATCAGATAAGACCTTAAGTTGTTGAATCTGCATCCTCATAGCAAGAACATCTCCAGAAGCATCTTCATTTATGGTAGCCTGCAGTGATAAATTTATATCACCTCAATCGTGTAACAAAAGAAGACTATGTGTTATGATAGACAATCTAGATACATTCATTATTCATGTCATCCTGCTCACTCATTTGTCCTATGTCAGTATATGAAGTTATATGATTACATAAGTACACAATGATTAATGAAGCTAAATACCAACACAGCAACACTTAATAAAAGGCATACTATTTTTTGCAAAGATTGACGTAACTGACTTTTTTTCTGATAACATTCATACATAAATAGATGTCTGACAAGAAAGAAAAGGAATGAACATACATGATTTTTGATGAATTTTGCACGTTGAGCAAACTTGAGTGTGCTCAATGTCTCCAATGAATTGCTGCAGTATCATACACAGGTTACTCCTTATATGTACTTAATAAAAAACAATATTTAAGGGCAGCAGCAAATTGTCAGGGTATATTTTAAGGGTGATTGTATTCAATAACTTATCTCTAACATAAAAAGCATGATGCTGTGCATGCGTCACGTTCAATATCCATCTTGCACATTTGCTTTTGTTAAAATGGCTTTTTAAATCATCACTTTAAGATAACTTTTAGAAAATTTTGAACTTCTAATAATCCTATGCAGTTGAAGAAAATCGTCAGATAACGAATTTGAATAATTAGGAGACCAATGTGAAATAAGTTGTTAGTTCACTCTCACTTGACAACTGACACTCTACTTATTAATTACTAGTTTAGAAACCTGCATAGAACACAGGTTGAATTAAAATATTTAATAGTTAGTAATTAGTATTTAAAAATTATAAAGATATTATTCGAATTAGGTATAATCAAATACCTTAAGTAATAAAGTAATAACTTTTTTAAACTTTCATCTTTAAAAAAACTTCTGTTTAAAAAAAGGTGTTTTAAACATACCATGTTTATTTTAAAAACGTCATTAGTTCAAAAAAAATTCTTTGTATTAAAAAATCATATTTATTTATTTTTTAAATAATATATTTTTATAATAAAAAGGTGTTTAATAATTTGAAAAGAATATAAATAATATCTTTAGCATTTAATATGATCATTAAATAGTCAACTTTTTATGCTAGTGACATGTGGCATGGAGGGCGTGAGAAAATGACATACGGTAATAAAGGTGTGAGAAGAAGACATGTGCCAACTTATTTCACAAGAAGTGAAATTATGTAAAGCAAGAGAGTGTTCTAGATGCACTTACCAACTAGATGGGCTGATATTTGCAATTATTGTAGTTTTTGAATTTCCACCCAGAGAATCCTGAAATTCATGCAGCTTATACTATTAGTATTTCATGTCATGATGTCAAGCCGCAGTGAAACTTTGCCTATAACGAAAAATTGTACAAGATGAAAATATACAACTCTTATTATGTCATAATGGCTATTCCTTATACCATTTCCTCATAACATATTTACAAATTAGATCAGAGTTCTATAACTGAAAGCACTAATTATAAAAAAGAAATTGGCCGAGTTGCATGAATATGTTAATGAAGCAAAAGAAAACCTGAAGTAAAAATGTGAGCTTTGAATCCCTATATGGAACATGAAGAGATTTCCCATTTGATACATTGACAAGATTCATGATAACAAGTCTGCATATTCAGTAGAAGAAATAGTTTAGTTAAAAATACAACAAAGAAAATGAGAAATCTATTTTTTATCAACTCAAAGATATGCATAATAGAAAATGTATATAATATACCCTAGAGTTGAAAGTGATTTATTTATATTTGTGGCTTCTTTTAGACGTTCTCCTTCAGCGCCAGAAGTTTTCTGCCTGCAGTATGGCATTGTCTTTCAGCATATAGTCTGGCTCCTTAAAAATCTTGGAAGTATATAAATTATTTCAATTCTACCTACCTCTCAGAGCCTGCCAAATCCACAAGATTAAGACGAGCAAAACGATGATGTGTCACACCTTGAGAGACCCACTATAAGCAAAAAGTTTGTTAGCATTAGAAATTAATCAATGACAACAATATATAGTCTGAGATTTATCATCACAGCAATACAGGAAAACCACTCACTTTGCTTTCTATTATGCATGTAAACACACTATGAGACCGACTGCTTGCACGATTCATGTTTGTGGAGGCAACCTTTCTGTTTGCTGCACCCTGAAATGCATTTAAGATTATAAACTTAAAAAGAATGCCATACAAATGTGTAGAATCCATGAACATATTTGCACCACATTCAAATACATGTTATGCAGATACATACAGACTGTTTCAGACTTCACCGATGCAAATGTTGATCATATTTATATACAAACAATTATATCTGAAGTTGTGATTAGAAACATTATGCATGAACATGTAGAACATAATGGAACCTGAATTAGTTGTTGAATCACATCTCTAGCACTAGTAACCTCAATCTCCTTGAGATTATCAACATACACTCCTTTCTTGGTGTCTTCTCTTATCTGCAGATAAACAGGAGTTAATCCATTTTGTAGAACAAAATCTAGAACTTCATACCATACTTATCCATAGCCAAGTAAATAGCATGAGAATTTTATGTCAGTACAGATATATTTCAACTCAAATGTCCAATGTCCTGAAAGTAATATAAGTAATAGATTCTAAATCTACTTGAAAGGTAGAGAATAAAACTAAGGTATATCTGACCTGTAAATTGGTAGATGAGGGATCTAATAGGTCAAGTATTTGCTCATTGTATATCTCCAAAAATGAGCATTTACAAGTATATTGTATCTTTTCTTCCCTTCGAGCCTCCCGTTCCTGTAACACGTTGGTTGGACACACAAAGCACATTAGCGTATGTACAAATATGGTTATGAGCAGCAAAAGGAACTCATGCAAAACAGTTAAATAAGTTAATTATATAATAGATGCATATAAAATTAATTACCTTTTGAATTCGTGTAAACAGGTACTCAAAGACCCTGGGTGTCATCCCTGAATTCACACTGTGTCTTCTTGAGCCCCCATCAATGTCCCCAAGCATTGTATGGGTCTTTCCACTACCAGTCTGTACTTAAACAGTAATTATAAGGTTACAAATAATCAAGCTCTGCCCCCTAAAACTTTACTCAAAAGTATACTCAATTACTCACACAATACAATCCAAATCAATGAATGAACACAATATGATCCAATTGAACAATGAGAATAAACTCACTTGACCATAAGCAAACATGCAACTGTTGTAGCCTCCCATGCAGTTTTCCACCATGGGTACTCCAGCAACTTTGAATAGCATTTCCTGCAACCTTCTCAGTTAACAAATGAAGCACGCAAATAATTACTCAGAAGTAGTGATATATACCTGGCTAACATGTTCATCAGCAACATGGTCAAAGGTAAAGCGGGCTTCTGGGGGCCCAATCCATGTAATCGTCTGACTACTTCCCTGCTTGACACATCTACTTGGTCCCTGTACAGCTATCTCAGAACTGCTGAGAGGTCGTACTCGTATGATGACCTGCACACAGGAACGTTTTAGGGGGACTAATTAATCTTGGTTTTCACAATTCTGAATTAAACAGTTTGCTTTTTAATCTCATATTGTCATAGTTCATAGTTAGCCACATAAACAAAAGAATTAGTGATAGATTAAACTTAGAGAAGCAAATAAACAGCTGACCATCTGTGTGAACATATCAAAAACAGCTTAGATTGAAAACCTTACATAACTTCAAATTTCATGAGGCCAATGTTGATATGCATTTTTAGATCTAACAAACTTTCTGAGAAGCTAAAAAGCAAACGATTCCGTCAGCATAAATTATCAAACAATATTTGAAAAAAAAACTTCGATTAAAAACCTTGAGAAGCACATTAAACTTCCTAACGCCTAACAGTTTAGCTACTTTCTTCATACGTTGACCTAATTTCCCAAACCGGAACCCTAGAGCATTACGTGGTACCTGAACATTGTGGTCTTTCCAGAAGGCAGGATCTTCTCGGAACTCAAAAATATCGTTAAGATTAACAGCAACAGACGAACAATCGCCTCTATCTCTAAGAGTAGAAACTGCGGATGAATTGAAAGGAGTTTCTCTCATCACTGACTTGAGAAGATCCGGCGTACTTCTCACCGGAGGTTGTGTGGATTCCGACGGACGACAATGCTCTTTGTAACCGAATCGAGCCTTGAAGTCACTCGGAGTCTCAGAGATGTGCGGCATTTTCAGCTGATGATGATGATGATGATGATGATTCAGAGAGAGAGAGAGAGAGAGAGAGAGAGAGAGAGAGAGAGAGAGATTTGAGTGTGGATTGAAATTGGATTTGTGGAACGTTTGGTGGTTGTGAAGATTTGAAAATTTTGAAATGTGGAGACCGCGTCTCGTTTAAATCATTCTAAGGTCTAGGATTTTCATGTTTTTAGTCCCTTGATTTTTATTTAATCCATTTTACCTCTTTAAGTTATTATAAACTTAGTCATTCATAAATGCTAAGTGTCAATTCTAACTTAATTAAAGAGTGGGTTTGGTTTTAGTTCTTTTGGTTTGGTTTAAATTGCATTTGTAGTTTATTTATTTTAGTTTCACTTTTATAGTCATTGTGGTATTTATTTTATCTCAGTCCATTACGTGTCTTGACGTCATACATCATTGGCGTTAGACACCTACCACATGCCCTTCACGTGAGAGGCTTTTAAGTCATTTTATATATTTTTATAGATTTTTTATATAGGTTATATAAAAATATGTTTTTCTTCTTTATCACCTCGAGAATAACACACACGTCAATAGATATTGGATAGCTTGAACATGGTGATATGTTTATGTGGTTCTCTAACCTTAATTTGCACATCATGGATATTATCAAACCCACAACGTACATTATACTATTATGCTATCAAGTTAATCCCCCTCCCTGTCGGGGTTTCTTCTCCCTCGTTTGTTCTTATTAACCTAATACTTGGTTTGAGTGATTTTGCAATGTTTAGTTTTGTTTTTTAACCTAATTTTAGAGGCATCGAATTATAGATTTGTTGCTTATTCGATTTATCTAATGTGTCCGTGATCAATTGAAATAATACTTAGTCTATTAAATAAAACATTAACAAGTTAAAGGCAATTGCAAGAAACGCTACCAAGTAAAATTCGAATTAAAATTTGTGTTGGGTTTTAGTTGGTTGTTCTTTATCATGATTTTTGTATTTAGAAATAACATACAAAAGTTGTGAATATCATTTGTTTGGGTTTCATAACTAAGATTTTGTAATATAATCTAGTGTTGTTTTGCAAAAATATTGTCACATGTTCAAAGTGTTTATGTTATATAGATACAAACAACAAACCATATAAAAACATAAACACAAAAAAACAAAATTGTGGCATGCAAACAATCTAGCATATAAAACACATATGCATATAACTATTACGCAAGATTCATGAAGTAGGTAACTTTATTGAAAAAAATTATAAATAAACACACAACAATTGTTCTTATATTATAGAAAACGGCAATTGCATGCGCTTAACCATATAGCCACTATAGGAAAGACAAAATATAGCATTATTTCATGACCTTAACATTGTATACATATACTCTTGAGATGAAAATGGATTATCAAGTGGAGTAACATAATTAAGATTTCTTGTTTTATTATTTACTTGAAATTATGTCTTGTGATGTGAAGTTGCTAGTTGAGAATGAGCATATACCACATACATGATTCCAACACACTTAATGATGTGTGTAAAAAGTCTTTATGTAAATAATAAACTCACACAAACGGTTCTAAAAGAGTTTCCACCAAAGAACTAAACTACATACAAAAGTTTATCGTATCTTTCGATTTGTTGTATAGTTAATGGCAAAACCGGATATCAAATTGTGGACACTACTGAAGTCTCTCGATAATAAACCTATATCGAGTCCTAATCTGATTAATCAAGCGATTTAACTGATAACTAAAATAACTATGAAATGAAATATGTAATAACTAAATAACTTCTAAGACTCACGAAACACGAGAAAAGTAGAAAAAAACAAATAAGAATAAGAAATTGGAAATGTGAATAAGATCAATATCTAAAACATACACCATCATAGAAATCCAACTAACATATAATTAATCGATGTAATGAATCATATTCATATGATTGCCTCTAATGATAAGAATTTAGGGTTAGCTAGGTATGTTTATACTCCATAAGAAAACCAAGGCACATGTGAAGTATATAAAAGATTTGATCAAATGTCTAATAAGAACTCATTCTTAAGCTTTCTACTCATATATTATGAAAGACTGTGACCCATAATCTTATAATAAAGGACAACTTATTTCTAATCTAGATGTATACCTAAAAACATTAACTCCATGAATGAAAGGATAAACATGCTTTCATGAAATGTAAACCTAACAACAATGGGTATGAGTTCCTAAGCAATGTATATCACCCCTAGAATCTGGACACGATAACACACTAAATATATAATCAAAAATACTCCTAAGATAAACTATAATCAAAGTCTAAATCAAAAACACCAAGTAATCAATTCCAGCATATAAAATCTAATCTAGAAGATACAAAATCAACCAAAATCAAGCAAGCATGAGCATGGCAGTAAAATTTAAGGATCACATAACCATATTCAACCCGAAAATAATCGTGTTCTAAGATTATTAATAGTTATATGTATTCGATACCAAAAATAAAGTCAAATGTGTAATTTCTAACCAATTTAGATAGTATAATAAATTTAGATAGTATAATAAAATTAGCTACTCGTCATGTATAAGAACGAACAAAACAAATGAAAGCAATAAAAATATAACCACAAGTGATGAAAATGAAGAATTAATGGTAAAAGATGAAAACAAGGCAAACCAAAAGATTCACAAGTCAATCTTCAACCCTAGCCTCTAAAAGTTCCTCTCCGGTCGTATTTGGTCGCTCCTAATTGATCATGCAAAAGGTTAGACATTAATTCATATAGATAATTAAAATTAGGGTTCTAGTCAAGCAATGATCTTACGGAGTGTAATATATATAGTCTTGTGATCTGTAACTTCTTATGATGGTTAATAATCATTAAATGATATGGCAAAATTCTTTGGCTACCAGCTTCAACGTTACAGACCATAACATTAACTCAGACTCTTACGACCCGTAATATTTGTCTTCAGCATTACGAACCATAACATTCTTCGTAAATCTCATCCCATATTATAAAGTTTTAAAACCCTAACACTCCTAACCTCACATACTTGTCCATTATTATATACACTTTTAGAGAAATTGTGATTTTAAAACACACTGCAAAACAAGGGCGTAATAACAAAATAAAGAAAACATAAAGGGTAGAAGAAGAGTTAAGCTTCACAAGTGAACTTTACAAGCTCCATAATCACCACCTAGGCCCTCCAACTCCAAAACCTCCGCAAGCTCTCAATAAAAAAACGTTAGCATCCAAATAAAAACTAGTAAGCAAACCTCTAATTCTTGAGGGTAGAATAGTAGACTTAGATGGTTTAGGCTAATACAATGTAAGAATCCTTTCATGATATTCATTAGGACTTTGTCTTGGTATGGGATCTCATGTGTTTCTGTATCACATTGGCGAGTTTTATGCGGGCTTCCACTTTCATGACAAAATATTTTGTTACTCTTCTAATGTATGACAATCATTGGAATTTAACTTTATATGAATTCTTTGAGATTTTAGGTGTGCCCCACACTGATGCTAAGTTAGATACTAAATCACACAAGTTGTCTAAGCTTGAGTCCTTTGACATCTCTCGTCTTATTTTTCTAATTTGTATCCATAATGTTTCATCCGATTTTGAGAATTTGTATGGTTATCATCTGAAAAATGAGTGTGAAGTATGGGAAAAAAAATCCTTCATAGAATATGTATATGAAAGGTAGGAATCACAGTAAGGTTCTAGCT
Organism: Flaveria bidentis; assembly: GCA_018326385.1. Lineage (NCBI taxonomy): Eukaryota > Viridiplantae > Streptophyta > Magnoliopsida > Asterales > Asteraceae > Flaveria > Flaveria bidentis. The sequence goes on from BJCM01080785.1 coordinate 25,167, forward strand.
TATGTTTTTTCCATAGACTAAAAGTAATATCCACATGGGTTATTTTTATTATGAGTGGTATGTCAGGAGTTCTTCGCAATCCCTAGAGGCCATTATGATCTTCCACCCGCTGACTCCATCATTCCAGAGTCTTAACCTTTAAATGCCAAAACTCTTAGAGAATGTCACATCTTCTTAATACCTCAGACACTCAAGGGAAATATGCATGAGATACCACTTCATGTTAGATTGATAATATTAAGGAAGAAAGAGTTGAAAAATATGAGTAGCCAATGATAAGACTTGAACAAACATGATAACTATGCAATAAATACATTGGCGCCGAAGAGTATCTTCTGGTTCTTGAGGCATGCCTTTCCTAACTATATCAGATCTCCACCACCATATCTTGATCAAAACTGATATGGTTTAGTACTTATTAGGATGGATTAATGGGTTGGTTTTGAAATAAAAATGCTTAGTTTTCAAGTAAATTTATGTTTGGTTATGCTTAAGATACATTGAAGAATCGATGTTTGTTACTAACACTTTGTTTTTCTCTCAAGCTCACTTAATCACACATAGTTTTAGATGAAGCAGAATCTCTTCTAAGAGTTGATAATAATATAGTAAGTAACAAAGAACACAAGGAAATAATTTTCAAGGTACTTGTATATATTACTTCTTAACTCAAAGTATTAAAAGACTCTTACAAGCATGTTACAAGAGTTATAATGAAAAACTATATATATTATCACCTACAACTGGATATACTTTGATACCACCTGGAAACCTATAACTAAAGCAAATGCTACAAAGCTAAAGTTAAGTCATCCTAAATAATATCTTATCTAAGATTGGTAGTTATGACATGTCCATGACTTACCTTTTGTTACCAACTAAAGTTAGTAACTATACTAACTGATTAAGGTGAATAATGGAATAAAGTATGGTTAACTACATGGGCTTTTGAGAAAGTGTCATGCAGTATATTAGAGGTCTATAGTGGAGGGTCAAAAGGACCATACTTATGTCCACTGGTTCATAACAGTGTCTTCCAAAGGTTAATTGGCTTCAGAAGAAGTTCTTCCGAGGCCAATTATACTTCGGAAGAGGCTTACTTCTTCTGAGGCTTGGGGACTTCTACTTAGGAAGTCTTGAAATCTTCTATGTTTTGAACTTCGGAAGAGAAGACTTTGTCTTTGGAAGTTGGAGTTTTCCTTCGGAAGTTGTTCTTGAACTTTATCTTCGGAGGAACTACATTTGCCTTCGCAAGTTCCACACTTAGCTTCGGAAGTCCTTTATTAGTAGCACCAAAATTCTCTAAGTGTTTGATTTTGGTTGCACCAGCCTTTATAGATCCAACAAACTCCCCCTAGGCTGATGCTACCAAAACCTCACTTATTCTTGCTTCTCAAAACCTTTAGCACTATGGACAAAAGATGTTTATCCGTTTCTTTGTTCTTCTCTGAAGTTGTGCTGAGAAGTTTGTACAAGTCATTAGTGGACAGGAGATCCAGTCTGTCACTCTGAATGACATGCACCCTTTGTTGTGCCTCCTGAAGAGAGTTAGTTGACGGGAGTTATAGTCATACTCCCATCTAACTATGGATTCAAGGTTGGGACCTTTAACCATTTGAAGAAAGGCTTTGCATTTGGTTGCTGATCCTTTCCTTTCCTCCTTCTCTCTTAGTTTCAACTCCTCTTCAATCTTGGTCCTTGCAGTTAGCTCAGCCAGACGAAGACTGCTTAGATGATTCATAATGTGAGCAGTTATCTCGGAGTTGGAGGGGTTGGAGAATGGTTTCTCTGCTAACTCAACAATATCAAATTTGCTTAAGTGTAGCAGATATGAGGCATTAAGCATGTTTATCTCGACATTCTCTCTTTCAACAACAAAGTTGTGAGAATGGTCTTTGAACTACCACTGGATGATATAAAGAAAGCCTTATGTTGGGCTTAAGCACGCTAGTGCGCCTAGTAGCATACAACAGGATGCGTCTCGAAGGAGGCAAAGCCCCACTCTACCACATAATCTATATATATTATAATCCCGCGCTAAGTTCGTTTTCTCTTTATTTTTCGATCAATGCCAAATAACCCTATTCTATTAGCTTAGTTTCCCAGTAACCCTTTTTTACCTGGGTTTCCTCCCAATCCAATCTATTGCAGACTCATTGGTAGGTTTTAGGACGCCTCACTAACTTCACAGGTGAGTTTTCCACACCCCGAACCACCCTAGGTTAAGTGCTTCCTTATTAATATTAATGAATAATCTTGCTCAGTAAGAGAGCTTTCCCCCTTATGTGCAGCCAAATTCTCTCTCTGGAAATGAGGGTGCCCTCGATTGACATTTATCATCGAATTAGGAATCCTTCCATGGATGAGAAGGTTGAGTTATAGTACAGACTCCGTTGGCTTTCGCAAGGAAGCATCTCAAAAGTTTCGCAATCTATGGTTGATGCCACACTTGAACTCTATCCCATACCCTGCTTGATGTTGAAGCTACTCTGCCTTTCGGAACCCAAAAATAAAGTTGGGCACTTGGGAAGCTATGGAAAACCTGAAAAAGGAATTTTCTTTCCATCTTTGAGCTCAGAGGTTAGGATCGTCTCCTCATTAGGCTATTTTCAGAATTGGCACTCTATCCCCTTTTTTAGAATCCAGTAGAGTCACCAGCCTTCTTCTTAGCTTCTTCTCTTCATCATTTAGGGAATCAAAGTTGAGTCCAAGGAGTTTAGCAGCTTGGTAGTCATGACATATCCATAACTTACCTTTTGTCACCAACTAAATTTGGCAACTGTACTAACTAATAAAGGTAAACAGTGGAATAAAGTATGGTCAACTACATGGCTTTTGAGAAAACGCCATGCAGTATATCAAAGGTCTGCAACGGAGTGTCAGAGACACCATACTTATGTCCACTGGTTCATAGTAGTGTCTTCCGATGGGTAGTTGGCTTCGGAAGAACAAGTTCTTCCAAAGCCACATATACTTCAGAAGAGGCTACTTCTTCCGAGGCTTGAGGACTTCTTCTTTTCTTCATACTTCAAAAGTCATTGTCTTTTATTTCTTCTAAGTCTTGAACTTCGGAAGAGAAGACTTTGTCTTCGGAAGTTAGAGCTTTTCCTTCGGAAGTTGATCTTGCTCTTTATCTTCGGAAGAACTCCATATCCTTCGGAAGTTCCATACTTAGCTTCGGAAGTCCTTTGTAAGTTGTACCAAAATTTGTCTAAGTGATTTGGTTTTGGTTGCACCAGCCTTCTTCTTGATCCAACAAACTCCCCCTAGGCTGATGCTACCAAAACCTCACTTGTTTTTGCTTCTCAAAACTTTCAGCACCAGGGAAAGCAGATATTTATCTATTTCTTTGTTCTTCCCAGAAGTGGTGCTGAGAAGCTTGTAAAAATCATTAGTTGATAGGAGATCCAGTCTGTCACTCTGAATGATGTGCACCCTCTGCTGGGTCCCTCTGAAAAGAGTTAGTTAATAGGAGTTGTAGTCATACTCCCATCTAACTATGGGTTCCAATTCAGGGCCTTCCACTATTTGTAGAAAGGTTGTGCCTTTGGTGGTTGACCTTTGCTTGTCTTCCTTCTCTCTCAGTTTCAACTCCTCTTCAATCTTTTCTCTTGCGGTTAGCTCAGCAAGATAAAGGTTGCTAAGGTGACTTCTGATGTGAGCAGCAGTTTCGGAGTTGGAGGTATTGGAGAATAGTTTCTCTGCTAACTCAGCAATGTCAAATCTATTAGAGTGTAGCAGAGAGGAGGCATTCAGCATGTTGCTTTCTCCATTCTCTCTCCCCACAACAAAGTTGTGAGAGACTTCATCGAACCTCCATTGGATGATTTTCTTTCTAGGCATAAGAGACTGACTAGGAATCTTGTCCCCTCTCTTTGTATCCAATAGAGTCACCAGCTTTCTTCTCAGCTTCTTTTCTTCATCGTTTAAGGAGTCAGAGTTGATACCAAGAAGTCTAGCAGCATGGTCTAGTGTTCCTCTGGGCAGATCAAGAAATTGATCTCTTATGAGGGAACATGAAGATCCATCAACATAAGTCAGTTTGACAGAATCTTCCTCACAAGAGATGTCGCTCAGGGTTGTGCAATTTGTGAGCTTTGTTTTGATTGCCTGGAACTCTTCTAAGGAGAGATGTTTGGAAGGCTGAGGGGATGGTTTGGAAGGTTTTGGTGTAGTGGTTCTGGAAAGTGTTTTGGGTTGGAAGATGGGTAGTTTAGGTGGTTGAGGTGAGGAAGTAGGTAAGGATAGTGGTGTAGGTTCAGGTGTGTAGGGTTCAGTTTTGATGGGGAATGGAGAGGGAATTGGTTCAGGTTGGGGTTGAGTGGTTGGCTTGAAGATCATCCCCTTTACTATTCTATTCATCTCTTTCCTTTTACCCATACGAATGTCAGCCTTGATTTCGCTGACAATTCGTTGAAGTGTCTTTTTAGACATAGGTCCCACC
>BJCM01080786.1:0-15855 GCA_018326385.1 Flaveria bidentis
TGAGTGTCAGCTTATAGGTACGCATGTATTCATTAAGGTTGTAGTTGACCTAATACTTTGATAAGTCAATGTAATGTTTTGGTTTGTAAACCGAACATTACACTCGAAACATCTTATTATTTTGAATCGCCTCATCATTGATTTTGTCCCCCTGAAACTTAAAACTCATTATCCCATTTCTCTTAATGACCCTTAATAATCTTTCTAAACGTCTTTCCCTCAAACCTGCGCGTATTCTAGAACCTTAATTCAATGATACTATTATTCTGAACTAAATCATCAATCTTAGCAAACACGATTCTTGTAACAACCTTAACCTAAAGTAACTTTGAAATCTCAATAACATAGTAAACAAAAATTGATCATGTAAGAACTATGTTACAGTTATTACTTGAGAAGCTCTTATAAATTTTATATTCCATCAAAAAACATCCTGAACTTATCTCTGAGTCTCGTGTCAAACTAATACTTAGTGCTTCCCTCGTGACAAAACTTTCCCAATTGTCTTAAACCGTTTAAAATACAAACGTTTATCAATTAAAAATTCTAGATTAATAATCTTGTATTTTCCAAGGAACACATGAAATCATAAATAATGAACTTTTAACAAACTTAAACTTAGTAAAACATCACAATTAAACTCATTGAATTTAAACGTTCCAAGTGACATTTGCTAATGTGACATGAAATCCAAGTCTCCTCGTATCTTTAAAACTAGTCTACTTTATATTAAATTTCGGGACGAAATTTCTTAAAGTAGGGAAGACTGTAACATCTTGTAGTTTTACATTAATTAAAAGTTAACATCGTTTATTCTTGTAAGAGCCATTGTTGGCATTTATGAAACTTTTGTATTATTTATGTTTATTTCTTAGTTTTTGTCTTTTTGGAAGTTAATTTTTTTTAATAAATTTATAATAATAATAATAATAATAATGGTAATAATAATAATAAGAGTAATAACTCATAAATAATTGTTAAGTTTAAAAATAGTTAAATCTTAAAGTTAAATTAAGTCCAGGGGCTTATTGGTAAATCTAGAAACTTAAATTATAAAGTTTTATGCATAAAATGTTAAAACTAAAAGACCGCATGGACTAAATGTGTAAAGTTCAAAAACCCAAACCAAGCCTCCCTCATTTACCCCGTGTTTCCGGCCAAATTTCCGGCCAAATTTCCGGCCACTCTTCGGCTGGACTCCGGTGACCCCAAAATCACTGATTTTTGATCGATTCGTTATCCCAAATCGCTCCCCATCCTTCCTAGCACGTGTTTCGAACTTGTATACATCAATTAATCACATTTAAACACCACTTACAAAGTCCAATCGAGAGGATAACCATAGCTCTAAACCCCATAGCCTTTCGGGCATTAAACCTCAATAATAACCCAATTAATTGACCCTTAACAATTTTTTAACTACCTCTAATCGATTACAATGACCAATTTCTCCTGAAAACATATAAAACTTCTCATTCGATTCCCCCTTCATCGCGACCTGCAATCAACTTGTAGATCCTATTCCGATCACTCTTAACTTCAATTGACAGAGGTGTTTCGTCCATCAAGATCATTGGAAGCTTCCTTTGCCACGAATTTGGATAATATAAACCATTGCATCTCGAACCACTTCCACCACAGTCGCGACTTGTTTTCTCATTCGTGTACGTCGGTTTCACTTCAAGATTGGTAAATTAAACACCTTCATACACTCAAAATTACATTGGGAACAAAAGCCCCATGATTACAGGCTCTTACACAATCGAGTTAAGGTTCAATTTTGGAATTGTCGAAATAGGGTTCATAAGGAATTTGGGGATTTCTTTCTACTCATGTTTTAAGATTTCAAAACCAAGTTAAACCACGGCCACGGCCCTGGTTCTCTGGTTAGTCACTTGCACCCCACCTTAAGGTCCCGGGTTCGAACCCGGGCACCCTCAAACATTTTTAAGGCTTTTTAGCCCTTAAATTAATTATAGAAAAATTCTAATAAATAAAAAAGGGGTTTTATATATGTTTATTTCTTAGTTTTTGTCTTTTTAGAAGTTAATTTTTAATAAATTTATAATAATAATAATAATAATAATAATAATAATAATAAATAATAAGAGTAATAACTCATAAATAATTGTTAAGTTTAAAAATGGGTAAATCTTAAAGTTAAATTAAGTCCAGGGGCTTCCTTGTAAATCTAGAAACTTAAATTATAAAGTTTTGTGCATAAAATGTTAAAAATAAAGACCGCATGGACTAAATGTGTAAAGTTCAAAAACCCAAACCAAGCCTCCCTCATTTACCCCATGTTTCCAGCCAAATTTCCAGCCACTCTTCGGCTGGACTCCGGCGACACCAAAACCACTGATTTTTGATCGATTCGTGATCCCAAATCGCTCCCCATCCTTCCTAGCACGTGTTTCGAACTTATATACATCAATTACTCACATTTAAACGCCGCTTACAAAGTCCAATCGAGAGGATAACTGTAGGTCTAAACCCCATAGCCTTTCGGGCATTAAACCTCAATAATAACCCAATTAATTGACCCTAAACAATCTTATAACTACCTCTAATCGATTACCATTACCAATATCACCTGAAAACATACAAAACTTCTCATTCGATTCCCCTTTCATCGCGACCTGAAATCCATAGGTAGACCATATTCCGAGCTCTCTTAACTTCAATTGACAGAGGGGTTTCGTCCATCAAGATCCTTGGAAGCTTCATGTGCAAGGAATTTGGATAATATCAATGATTGCAACTCGAACCACTTCCACCACAGTTGTGACTTTTTCTTCATTCGTGCACGTCGGTTTCGCTTCAAGACTGGTAAATTAAACACCTTCATACACTCGAAATTACATGGGGAACAAAAGCCCCATGATTACACACTTTTACATAATCGAATTAAGGTTCAATTTGGAATTGTCGAATTAGGGTTCATAAGGAATTAGGGGTTTTCTTTCTATTCATGTTTTAATATTTCAAAACCAAGTTAACGTATGGCCACAACCCTGGTTCACTGGTTAGTCACTTGCACCCCACCTTGAGGTCCCGGGTTCGAACCCGGGCACCCTCAAACATTTTTTAAGGCCTTTTAGCCCATAAATTAATTATAGAAAATTTCTAATAAATAAAAAAATTGGTTTTGTAAACTTTAAATATTTTTTTAAAGACACCAAATAATTTTTTGTAATTTTTCTAAATTTAAATAATTAAAAATCTTTTTAATTAAACATTTTAAAAATTATTCTTGTGTTATTTATATTAAAATGGATTTTAATAATAATAAATTGTTAGTGGTTCAAACATTTTCTTTAAATATTCATCGTTTAAATCACGTTATTTTAAATGGAGATTACTTGAAATATTATAAATCAATACGTTAAATGAAAAATTATTCAAATAGTTATATAAATATTTATTTAAATAATTAGTTATTGACCTTTTCATTAAACCATGTTATATATAATTAGTTAACAAATTTATTCTTTAACTTTTATTTAAACTCTTCAAACTAATAAACCAATATAATTTGCTAATGTTCTTTATTCTTATTTTAAGGTTTTTGATATTATAAAAATCATTCAAATGTTTAAAAAATTTATAAAATGATTTAAATAATTTTAAGTTATCTTACAAGTTATTTAAGATATGTATTCAAGAACCTTTACCAAATTTTAAATAATTAATTATTATTTTTTTATTTTCGCGCATCATATTTAATTTTTATTAAATCAATAAAATAAACTATTGTATCATTCACTATAATTTTTATTGGTTCATACCATCTTTATTGAATCAAAACATAATTGATTGTGTTACTATATTTTATATAACTTAAATAATAAAGCCCCCAAATTCCAAATGAAACCCTATATCATGTTTACTCTTGAACTATATCTTTATTTTAATCCCGAGACACTAAATCTTAGGTTGAATCGTGAAGGATTCACTGGAACCATCTTATTTTCTTATTGTTACCTTAAGTGCAATTTGTAGCATGTGAGTCTTTCATCTGAGTTCTCCATGCCCCCTTTTTACTTTATTTCACACCTTTTGGGGGGAAACATTTTAATCTTATAAACTTACACTTGTAAACATATTGATACTTGTAAATGAACATGCAATTCATCTATACCTTTTGTCATGGTTATTTGTGTTATCGTAAGTCTTATATGAGATACATATTTTGTTTAAAATCATTAACTATTGCTAGCTTGGCGACGACTTAGATCTTTGGGCCTGACAAGCCTATTTGGTGCTAAAGCCGATGTATTGCCGGCTCCTGATGACGTATGCTTGTTCATCATGGGAACCAAATACACTTAGCCAATCATATATACTTATAATCAAGTCGAGGTTTGGTTGTAACTGCGTGTTCTATAAACTTGCTAACTCATAACCATTGACATGAATTGCTACTTGTAAACCTTTTTATTTATATATATGTGTGTGTGTTTAAACCATGGGAACTCACCAACTTTCAATGTTGGCCCTTTATTTTAACGTGTTTCAGGTTTGATACATGAGGATTCTCTTCGCACTCATATAGGAATTGGACCTAGTTTAACTAAATATGTTATTTCTTGTTTGAAGCTTTTTTATTGTATGGACTTATTCGTCTTGTATTGTTCAATGAATAATGATATTTAATATTATTCCAACTTAATTAGTTCCATGTGCTATGAACAATCATTTCACATTCATCCGCCCCGATGATTCCGCCGTCGATCGGGGTGTGACATCCACACACCATATTGTCTGTAAGATCTCCTAGGTGTGAAACTTGTGAAGATGAGCTTCCGCTTATAGACCCCGTGAGTGAAGAGGATGAAGAAGTAATAGTTGAGAATGCTTCTGAGAAGAGTGAAGAAGAGGATTCTAAGAAGGGTCACTATCCTTCTAAGGAGAGTAAGATGATTGTAATGACCATGTCTATAAGAAATAACTTGATCAAAAAGAGCAAAAGAAAAGCAAAGAAAGCTCAAGAGATCAAGACCACCTTCAACTTTAAGCGGAAAAAAGTTTTCATCTCTGCAGGATTTGAAGTGGTGAATACTGAAGACAGTAACCTAAACTCTAGTACCAGGAGTTTAAGGTCAGTATCAACTCATCCCAGCATCATGATAAAGGCTGATCAACTGTGTACCACTGCTACACAGCATGAACCATCAAACTCCAAAGGAAGTCCTCACCCTAAAAGGACTTCCATTGTATCTGCAAAGATAAAGATGGAGAAGAAAAGTGATCAAGTTTAGCCTTGTTCACAAAAGAAGGCCCTTAGGAAGAAGAAGTTAGAATGTGTTATGTGTGAGAGTTCTTCTCATCTTGCTAAGGATTGTCCTTGCAATCCAAAAGGCACTCTTCACATGACCTGAATGTGTGTCCTAGATTGAACCGAGCATCGAGACAAGTTGGAAACAAATAGACTTAAGTGATAGATATTATCGAGATTCCGGATTAAGGGAAACTATAGAAATCAAGCTTAAGTAAATAAAGGGATTGCAACATACAATCATGCATTTATGATTGGAGTGAATGATGGTTCAAGACCTAAATTGTCTTTACGGGTATGTAAGTTCTAAATATACACTACGCCATTGTATGGTATGATACAAGAGTGGATAATAGCATTATTTATTTTGGTTTGTACCCTACTTGTTTATAAACTAGTTACTACAGATGGCAAATGGTAGATTGCTAGAAGCTAAAGAAATAACTATAGGTTGCACCTTATTACTACTATAAACAAGCCTTTGGAATAAATTTAATAATATTTGAATTGGAAATCTTTGGCGTGGTAGTGGGGCTAAGATAGTTTGCTCGGAAAAGATCCAAGGAGAATGAATCGGAAATAATTTAAGACTCATTTCTTGCATGGAGAATCGTTGAAGTGCATATTCCTATAACAAATGGCGAAGTGGTCAAGATCAAAGGAAAATGACCTAGAAAGATTTTGAGACTCATTTTTTTCATGGAGACTCATCGATGCCTAAAGAGCTAGAGTTATACATTTCTAGTGAATGTGGTAGAAAAGAAGGCGGAAGAAAGAAAGTTACAAGTATGTAACACCCCGAAATGTTAATACGATTTATCGAGGATAATGGGCTTAATTAGTAGGTATTTAATAAAGGAAGGAAATGGGTTATGGGCTACTTAGGCTTATGGGCAAGAGCCTATGTGATTAAAGGGCCCATAATCAGCCCTTTTACGCACCTAACCAGCTACTATCTCCCTCATTTGAAACCCTAGCTACCAAATTCGTAGAGAGAGAAAGTAGAGAGAGAAAGTGAAGAAAACTCAAGATTTGAAGCTACAAAGGTAAAGAGATTAAAGATTTGGGTGTTGGAGCATCAAACTATAAGAAAGGAGCAACAAATCCAAGTAAGAATCGGCTTCTAAATCCTTCTGTAGATCAAACCCGGATTCTAGGATTTTGGGTTATGAAAAGTTGCAAAGAATCGCATAAAGGTCACGTTTTTACGTATGAAAACATGTAAAAAGCTTAGATATAGCTTCATGGATGATTAACTAAGAGATTGGACGTAAAAAGTTGCGATTTTGGGTTAATAACGGGCTGGTTCGTAATTTTTATGCGATCTGCGAAACCGTTTGTGCATCCAAACAGTTATCTGCAGGCTGGTTAAAAACCCCTTTAAGTGTTAACTTATCTGCCGGCTGTGTAGTGTGATCCTAGGCTAGAAAGCTTAGTTTAAAGGTTACTCACGGTATCCAGGTGTGTTCTAGATCCCCTTATTTTTAAGTATTTCCATGTTTTGGGGTTATTGTGCATACTACATACACGTATTTAAATGATCGAGATTCTATGAGGGTTTAAAAGCAAGGTTGATTTTTCTATAAGGAAATGTGTTATATAAATGTTTAAAAATAAAAAAAAATTCGCGCTGACCTGGAAGCACGGCCCCAGCCAGGGGTTGCCTCTTGGACCCCACTAGGGGCTACTGCCCCTAGGACCCCGCTGTCAGGAGCTTTCGCCCCCCGAACCCCCACTGTTCCGTGGAGGGTTAGTTATGTTTTATGATGACTAGTACTTGGAAGGTTGTGTACTTATTAAGTTAAGTATTATATATTAAAGTGGAAGATGATATTAATGAAAAGTGAAACTTAATGAATGTTACCCCCGGGCCCTTTTGATGATGAAAAGTCTTGCAAGCACTATGATAGACTTCACTTACGTGTGTCTGATCTATGATTATTGATCCATGTTCATGAGCGGGCTATGTGCCTTGCAGTATGGATCAACTGTCGGGGTTAGCTACCATGATGATGTGTACCGACAGGGATCGACATTTGTTGTCGATCAACATGGAGCTCTTGCTTTATGCAATCTCATTTATGATAAAGTGAAAGATATGAAATAACAAAAGATAATAAACATGCTTATTAAGAAACAAATGTATGTATTATGATGTATCCGTGGTCATTGTATGAAGGATAAAGTTTATATTTTCTTATTTACCTAAACTAGAACTCACTCTGCAAAGCTGAATTTTATGCATAATAGTTTGTATGTAAATGTTGATGCTGAGGATGGCACCAGGGAGCTACTTGGAGAACAACGAATGGCATTCCTGTTTACGAAATCTTTTATTGTAATTTAAGAAAAAGTACTATGTTTATTTACAAATGAAGGACAACTGTATGAGTACAATATGATTTCCAAGTTTTAAATGAATGTCTAATTATTTCAGCTATGTTATTTTGTTATTAAAATGATTTTATGCTATGATTAACCAACTGTGAGGCTTCCTGGGAACGGGGCCTTACAAAGTATTCCCATTGTGAGAGTATTTCTAGAGGTGTTTCTAATGACTTATCTAGATTGCCCCCTCCTTGATATATCAGAGATGCAAGAATTATCAAGTCAACTAAAGGATATCTTGGATAAATGCTTTATTTGACCAAGTCCCTTGCCATGGGGAGCACTCACTTTTTTTTCAAAAAGAGTGATGGATCATTCTAAAAATGTGTAGATCATGAGTTAAACAAGTTAATTATCAAAAAGTAATGTCATATTTCAAGGATCAACGATATGTTATACTAGTAGCAAGGAGCAACGTATTTCTCTAAGATTGATATTCAATCAGGTTATAACTAGTTAAGAGTTCCAAACGATAAAATACCTAAGATGGCCTTTATGACTCGTTATAGATATTATGAGTTCTTAGTTATGTCATTTGTTTTGACAAATGAACCTATCGTATTTACAGATTTGTTGAACTGAGTATGCAAGCCATATCTAGATAAGTTTATAATTGTGTTAATAGATGACATCCTCATCTACTTGTGTTTGAAGGAAGAGCACAAGCAATAGCTGAGACTAAAATTGTTTAAGTGTGAATTCTGGTTGTGAGTAGTGCGCTTCCGTAGGCATGTAATGAATGAGAAAGTAACCCACATTGATCCGAGTAAGATTTAGGCGGTAAGGAAGTTGGATGCTCCTAAGACGCCTTCAAAATTCGGTTGTTCTTTGGATTGGATGCATACTATAAATGTTTCATTGCTAACTGCTCAAAGATTGCTTAATCATTGATGATTTTGACCAAAAAGGATTATAAATTCTAGTGAGGATCTAAACAAGAAGAATACTTTTAATTGTAGAAAGACACGTTGCGTAACACATTGACATTGAATCTACTTATTGGTTCAAAATATTTTGTGGTATTCTATGACACATCACATCAAGGACTTTCTAGTGTCCTAATGCAAGAGGATAAGGTGATTGCTTATGCTTAGCAACAATTTAAGAATCACAAAAAGAATTACACGACGCATGACTTGAAGTTAGGCACAGTCATATCTGCACCCATGATTTGGATGCACTATTTATATGGTATGAAATTTGATATACACATTGATCACAAGAGTACATAATATATCTTTTATTAGAAGGAGTTATAAATGCACTAGAGGTAATGGGTTGAGCTTGTCAGTGATTATGACTATGAGATTTATTATCTCCTATGTAAGGAGAATGTGGTGGTATATGAATTTAGTAGAAAGGAGTATGTTAAGTCTTTACATGATAAAGCTTTACGAATTACCATACAATAAAAGCTTTAAAGTTCAAATATTTTTGGTACAACATGAAGTGTTGAATAAAGAGAACGTTCTAGATGAGGAATTTTGTGGGGTTAGAAGGAAAAATGGTATGCAATAAAGATGGTGTGAGTTACTTTATTATTGGATCGTATATGGTTCCCAAGTGGGGTAATATAAGGGAATTACATATGGATAACACAAATAAAATAAGTTAGTCCATTCATCCTTCAGTGTACAAAATGTATTAGGATCTTAACAAACTATATTGGTGGCCAGGTATGAAAAAGGATATGCCTTAGTATGCAGCTAGATCCCTAACTTGTTCTAAGGTCAACGCAGAACATCCAAAGCCTTCAAGATTATTGTACCAACTAGAGAATCTCAAATTATAATGGAAGAACATAACAATAGATTTTATACCAAATTGCCAAGGACATGTAGTGGTCAAGATTCAATTTGGGTTATTATAGAAAGAATGACAAAGTTTGCTCACTTCCTACCAATTCATGAATATTACAATACGGAAAAGTTTGCCGAAATCTGCATGAATGAAAATATGGCAAGACATGAAAGGTTGGTATCAATTATATAGGATCGTGATTGTTAGTTCATGCCGCGATTCAGGCAGGCTTTTTAAAAAGCAATAGGCACTCAGTTAGATCTAAGCACTGTTTATCTTCTACAAACGCATGGTCCAAGTGAGCGTACTATTCATGTAACATCTGACCTATTTCGAAGATCCAAAATCCAAACCCGAAACCATTTTAAATGTTCTTTAAATAAATCATTTTAATGGCTTAGAAAAACAATAAATGTGTTATTTAATCAAAAACATAAAATGTATTATTTACTTATCATTTACTAAATCATTTAACCAATTTATAATAATTATGGAATAAACTTTTATTTAATTTTAAAGTTGTTTAGAGTTTTATTTATTAAATTATAATAAATAATTACATTACAAGGTTTTACAAATGTTGGATTCTTTATGCCCAAGATACATAGAACATTGATGTGGTTAGTACGTTATGATCCAAGTCGGGTCATACCCAATAACAAACTTAGCAAACACCAATTAATATTTAATCGATGATATGATCATGCAATTAAATAAATACATCAATTTAGAAAATGGGTTTTCTAAATAAGTTGCATATGAGATGGAACAACTTATTGGGATATTTTGTTTATGGGTATTATTTGTAATATTATTTAAATTGGTTAAATAACATCATGTAATTAAAAGTGTGTATGAGTAATATAATTAAAAGTTTAATTATATAACTTATTCTAATTACTAGTTCAAATAAAATGTAGATAAAATTGGGGGGAAACCCGATTTTAAAACAAGTTTCGGCCGCCCCCTTAATGTGGTTGGTCCCTTTTGTTGTCTTGAGAAGACCACAATTACTAGAACACACTAAACCCTCTCTTTCTCTCTCACACATGCAAAAGACCAAGATGAACCAAATCTCTCTCTACACTTGAAGAAAACTCACGGCTGAAAGTGGATTTTTAGTAGCTTTTTCTTGGTTTATGGTGTACAAATCCTAGCAAGAAAGGTCTTTGCTTGATGCTAGTGGGTATGGGAGCTTGAGGACGCCTCTCCTTGGTGTTTTGGTCCTTCAAGAACATCATCAACTTCATCATAACTTCCGTTTTTCAGTAGCTCCAGAAAGGTAGTTTCATAGTTGATATTTTGGTTGTTTTCATTCTTGATAGCTAGTTTATTCACATATATTTGATCCTATGTTCTTCAGTTTGTTGAGGTTATATTATATGCCTTAATTTACAAATTACTAAACATAATATTAAGGTTTTATTCTGCTGCGTTTTCATGTTTAAATGGTTAAACAACTTTGATAATGGTCTAACAAACCCAACAACAAAATATATAGAAATTTCATGTATGCGATGATGCAGTAGATCGGACGTGTCATGCACGTTAAGCATGACAAGCAGATATCAGCAGAATCCAGGTAATAGCCATTGGATGACTGTTAAAAGTATATTGAAATACCTTAGGAGGACTAAGGATATGTTTCTAATATACAAATCTGATTAAGAGGAACTTGTTGTAAAGGGTTACACAAATACAAGTTTCCAAATTAATCGAGATGATTCTCGATCGTAGTCGGGGTTTGTCTTCATTATGAATGGAGGAGCAGTGCCCTGGAAGAGTTCAAAACAAGACATTGTAGCATTGTCCACTACAGAATCCGAATACATAGTCGCCTCATTAGCAGCTCAGGAAGATGCATGGATAAAGAAATTTATCGTCGATCTAGGGGTGGTCTCTACAATTCAAGACCCCCTAGAAATCTTTTGTGATAACGAGGGTGCGATTGCACATATCAAGGAACCCCGTGCACATCAAAAGACTAGACACATTGAGCGGAGATTCAACTACATAAGGGATGAAGTTGAAAAGGGAAAGATATGTATTCGTAAAGTTCACACCGATCAAAATATTACGGATCCAATCACGAAGCTCCTTGAAAGGGAAAAGCATAAAAGTCATACTTGTGCCTTAGGACTTCGATATTCTAGTGATTGGAATTGATTAGTTTAGTAGTTAAAAGTTTGAAACAATGTAATATTTAACTCTTTCATATATTTGTGATATTTTGAGTTATTTTCCTTTTAGCATGTATACATCCATGAATATGTTTATTATTCTAAATGTCCGTAGTCGGTCATGTTTGTGGGTACAAATATGAATGTAAGACTATTATGAACATTGATTGGTGGATATTCATAAGGCATGAATATAGAGCAATTGGTTGCTGCCAAAGTTCATAGATATTTGTGGGATACGAATATTGGACTGACCCGCGTCTCAAATTTTACTACATGGAATCTTCTTGATTGATCATAAGTAAATTTGAGAATAAGCGAATATCATTTGGTATCCTCCGAACTAATATACATATTGGGTTTTTATATTCACCAAAGTGTTATACCTTGAGCTAGTTCTTTACTGCTCTGGAATAATGGACGGTACATAAGGCTATGTTCAGGTGTGACACGAGGTGATTGTGAGAAACGTATGTAGTCAAGATGGAATTTGTTGCTCTTATTCGTTGAGAGCAAGATGTCTAAGGCCTGATTAAGTTAAATCAACAAGGAATGATTAAGTTAAATCTTCTGCCTCTTTCCCTTCTTGCCATGGGGTTGGGCCAACATCTTCCTCCTGGAACCCTTGGCTATCGGGGCTCCCCCTAAGCTAATCGGCTGGTTGGGTGTGTATGTCAGATCTGTGACACCAGTGTCACCACCCTTAGTACCAGCTTGGCATCTACCAACCACCTCTTTCCCCTTCGGTAGCCACAACCCGGCTCCCGACTCTCCTGGTGAAAGGCTCATCATCAGACTCATCCCCTTCATCTACCAGGTTGATAGCAGCCTGCTTAGATCGACAAGGAGCAGATGAAGTATTGTGTGGAGGTGGTGGAGATATGGTAGACGTGTCGATGGACCTTGATTGACTGGCGCCAGCATCTCCACCACCATGACCATCATCATGGTCATCATCATCATCGTGTGACATCCGGTTATTTTTTTTAAAGAGAAGAAAGAAGAATAAAGTGAAGAAAAAGAAGGAAAAGAAATAAAACCCAAGTTTAGGGGTAAAAAGTGTCCAAAAGGACAAAATGTTTGAAAAGTGGGTGTAAAAGGTGGTATGGCCACCCATATGTCACACACATCACCAATTCTCGGATATTTTAGAGAGAGAAGGGAAGAGAGCAGAAAACTCTCGGTTTGGAAGAAAGAACAAGAAAGAAGTCGAATTCAAGGTAAGAATTCGTGGTTTTATGATGTTCTTGACTGGTTATATCCTCGGGTTTATGCTTATGTGTGTTTGTATGTGTTCGGGTATGTTTTAGTGGGCTTCTAGGTGTTGAATTCAATTTGCAACTGAGTTTGGAAGAAGCCATACTCAAAACATGCAAAGGTGAGTTCTAGACCCCTCTTTTACATGTTTTAACTGATTTTGGGGCTGGAAATGCATGAATGTAGGTTTTCATTAATTGGGTTTCAGACCCGTATGCTTGATTGTGTGTATGTTGATGTTATGATGTGATGTGTAACTATGTTTATGCTTTATGATGTATGATAGTGTTTCTAACGATTAAAGGTAAGAACTAAGCTTTGAACATCTTAGTCAGTGATTGGGAATGGAAATCTGATGTTTAGGGCTCATATGTTTAAAATTAGAATCTGCCTAAGTATGCAGAAGAAAATGTAGATAAGTAATGGGAAGAAATGTGGATGGAAGTCAATGCGGATGAGCATTGACTAAGTATGGTAAATGCGGATGAAAGTCAATGTGGATGAGCATTGACTAAGTATGGGAAATGCGGATGACAAATGCGGATAAACTATAAAAAATGCGGATGAACTATACCAAATGCGGATGAGTAATACCAAATGCGGATGAGTAATACCAAATACGGATGGGTAATACCAAATGCGGATGAGTAATACCAAATGCGGATAACTAAAGCGGATGGAATATGGGAAATGCGGATGAACAAACACCAATGCCGATGAACGCTTTGACTTTTTGGAGAAAAGTGTAGTTTAGGCCTTGACTTGGGAGGTTCCCGAGGCTCTCTAAGTTGACTTTTTGAGGTCATAGATGGTATGATAGGAATGTTATGATGTATGATTATGCATGATGTATGTTATGTATGTATGATGATGCCCTGATGATGTTGACTGTGTATATTGATGTTCCTTATTATGTTGTATGATTATTTTCCCTTGGCTTTACGTTGAATGTTAATGAATGAAATGAAAGTATTATGTAACGTAAAGTGGAAGATAATGAAAAGAGGAACAAAATGAAGAATGCATGTATTAATGAATGAAAGAATGTAAGAAAGTCTTGCAAGCAAATGTATGGAGGTTCAAACTCAATACGGAGTGTTAGCTCAACTGTGTGCGGGTTAGCTACCCCATGAGGATGCACACTGGGGCTTAATCTATGTGATTAAGCAAATGTATGGAGGTTCACACGCAATGAGGGGTTGTCAGCTCAACTGTGTGTGGTTATATACCCCATGAGGATGCACACAGGGGTTCAGTTTTTGTGATTGACCAAACATATGGGGTCTTTGTC
This sequence comes from Flaveria bidentis, assembly GCA_018326385.1. NCBI lineage: Eukaryota > Viridiplantae > Streptophyta > Magnoliopsida > Asterales > Asteraceae > Flaveria > Flaveria bidentis. The sequence continues at coordinate 14,195 of BJCM01080786.1, forward strand.
GCTTAATCCTAGATGAATTGCTTGGTGCTCTATAGGGGGGTTAAGCATATGACAGGTTCTAAATGAAAACAAGAAGATAATAAAAGTACGAAACGAACGATGATAAAGATAATAAATATTATCTATGTGTACGTACGATGTGTGATAACATTTTTAAACCTGTTACATTTTGAAATAACGGTTTTGAGCGAAAGATAAAGTATGTTTTATTTTAAAACTAGAACTCACTCAACAACGCTGAGTTTTATGCATTTTCCATTTGGCAGGATGGCACGGGGCAACTACTTGGCATTTTTGGATGGCATCCATTTGATAGAAATATGATGTTTTTGTGATATAATGCAAACAACAATATTTTGTAACTAGTCAACAATGTATTATTTTGCAAAAGTGATTATAATGAAATGGGTGTGTTAATGTTCCACTGTGATGTTTTATGAAGTATAAATGTAAATATATGTTTTATGTACGATGATTGGCCAGTTGTAAGCATCTCAGGAATGGGGCCTAACTAGTTGGTATCAGAGCCAAAGTTTAAGTGAAACGGGTAAATTTTCGAAACAAATCTTAACTTAAACTGAGAATGGGACGGAAAGGGAAGGGATGCCAACCTGAGTAGCTACGTGCCTTCAGGTATTTTCGTAATGTTAACTGGTATTACGTGCGTATGTTATGTGGTTTATGTGTTGTTTGTAGATTTAGATACTGATGTAGTCAGGATAGGTAATGCTTGGGTATGAAGAGTAAAGTAAGTGGCTAATCACAACTGGCCTCAATAATTAGGGACTTACTATACTTGACATAAACTGATCTGTTCCCTTGAATGACCGTGTTGGTGTTTAAATCTTTCAGTGTGAGTTAGAGGATGGCCGGTGGTAGATCATCAAAAGCTTCCCGTGGTGGTGGTGGATGTGGTACTAAACCACGGGTCACGAGAGAAAGGCCTAGAGCTGAAAGGGTGGTTCATGAAGAACCCAAGACCCCTCATCCGGAGGGTGGTGATGAGAGTGCTAATTTGAGAGCATCAGTGAAGGAGGCGGTTGTGGAGGAAGTACATCATGCAGACGATCCTACCGTCGGTGGTGACTGAAGTGATAAAGGCTGTTAGAGAAGGGGAAATAAAGGAGAGGAATAGGTCCTCGGGAGGACGGGAGCAACCGGAGCCTGAAACGGTACTCTCCGATGACGAAGAGGAGGAGGAAGAAGAGCCTGTGCAGGAGGTGACACGAGGCTGTAATTATGGGGCGTTTCAAGGATGCAAGCCCCCTACTTTTGATGGTAATGACACTTCTGCTGCTGCTCACCGGTGGGTGAGAGAAATGGAAGCTGTATTGAACATCAGCGAGTGCTGGGAGGATCAGAAAGTAAAATTTGTAGCCAACTCATTTGTGGACTCGGCTCTGTGCTGGTGGGACAATATAGTCCAAGCCGAGGGTAGTCGGGAAATTAGGAGGATGAGATGGTCCAAATCGAAGAAGCTGGTGATTGAGGAGTTTTGTCCTCATAGGGAGATGGATAAGGTTGAGAGAGAGTTCCTGCAGCTGGAGGCGGGAACGATGACACATCAGCAGTACACCACCAAGTTCAACGAGATGGCACGTCTGGTGCCAGACCAAGTGACACCCTTGTCATGAAAAATCAAGAGGTATGTTCAGGGTTTG
>BJCM01080806.1:0-11571 GCA_018326385.1 Flaveria bidentis
ATTTGTGAATTCCGTGCCATTATCAGATTGAAAGGTTTTTATTTTAGTAGAGAATTGAGTTTGAACAAGATTCATAAAACTAGATAATACATTGAAGAATTCAGATTTTAGTTTTAATGGATAGAACCAACAAAATCGTGAATAGTCATTAATAAAGATCACATAATACCGATAGTTACCGCCGGACATGACTGGTGAGGGTCCCCAAAGATCACAATAGATTAGATCTAATGTTTTTGAGGCCCTTTTTGTGTTTAATGCAAACGGTACTTTATGACTCTTATCCATTTGACAAGACGAACATAATCCTGGTTTAGGTAATAAAGCAGAAACATAAATATGTTTAAGTTTTTGAAGAATAACAATGGTGTCAAAATGCACATGCCCCAGGCGGGAGTGCCGGACTTTAAAAGATGCTTTAGGTGTGGAAATGGTAGCAACAAGAGCTTGATGTGCGGGTTGCAAGACATAAAGACCATCCTTACACGTGCCCCGGGCTAGGATCTCCTTGGTTTGTCGATCCTGAATAACACATGAAGGGTAAGATAGAATAATATCAACCAAGTTGTCTCGAGTCAATTTGCTAATGGATAACAGTGGTTTTGTAATGTGGGGTACTACCAAAACATTTTTCAAGTGAATTTTATTAGAGATGATTGAGTCACCTTTGTGAGAAATAGGCAGTGAGGTTCCATTACCGAAGATGACAGAGGCATTACCTTTGGTTGGAGTGGGATTTGAAACATTGCTAGAGGAGGGTGTCATATGGTCCGTTGCACCCGAGTCCACAAACCAATAGTGGAGGAGGCAACATGGCATTGAGAGAGAAAATCACTCGCAAGACTTTCGTCATTGGCTGCAGGAGACACATGAGAGGCATAGGAGGTTAAATTCAGACATTGAGAAGCAAAATGACCATCTTGGCAACATAGTTGACACGTGGGCAGGCAACGACCACGTGAGCGACCACCCCCGATTGGTGTTATAGTGAGAGCCACGGGTTGATCTTCCACCGCGACCCCGAGGAGAAAACGGCCTTGTGGCTTGAACATTGAAAGCAATTGGAGGTGTCGGTGATCCATGTAGATTGCGCATGAATAATTCATGACTTTCTGCGCATGCCAAGAGATCGGAGAACACCGGGGTGGGTCGGGTGGATCGAATGGCAGTGGAGAATGTCTCGAATGGTGACCCGAGGCCACATAAAAACCAGTGAACTTGATCAACATCATCCACGGGGTGACCGACAGCAGCAAGTTGGTCACAAAGGGACTTGAAGGAGTGACCAAATTCAGCGATGGACTTGAAGCCTTTTTGAAGGAGACGGGGTTGATCACAGAGGTTGTGAACACGATCAATGGACGAGTTGCCGAAGGCATGCTCCAAGGCAACCCAGATTTGCCGAGCCGTGGGTAAGCCCACGATGACAGTGACAGCCTCCTCGGAAAGGGAGGCATGAAGAATTATGATCGTCCGTTGATCGGTGGTGACCCAAGCGGAGTACGCGGTATTGTCAACAGCTTTGTCATCGGATGATAAAAGAGGAGGTGGGGCAGTGGATGAGCCATCAACATGAGGTAGGAGATTTTGATAAGTAAGGATAGGTAGTATTTGATTTTTCCATAAGAGGTAATTTGTGGAGTTGAGTTTAATGGTGATCATGTTCATGAGAGTGTTAAGAGGGATGGTAATATCATTTGGAGAGGAAGCCATGAAAACAGAGAAGGATGGAGCCAAGAGGATAGGGAGGGTCAGAAAAGTCGAGTGAGGGGAGGGGAAGGGAGGGGGAAGATGAATGTGAGGATGTGAGGACCTTTAGGCTCTTATACCATATAGAATTAACACTCTCACATCAATGTAAACTCTCCATATCTCCACAATGAATGGAAGAAGAAATATATAAAGTACAAAGTTACAAGAAAGTACAAGTAGAATACAATAAGTTACATGAAAGACCCAATAGTTTAAGATGGTAGACTAATAATTACTAGTAAAAAAAGTTAACAGAAAAGAAAAAGAAGACAAACTAAATTAGTGATCATGTATCGTAGAATCAAGCTGTGTAAAGAGCAGCGGCAAAAAAAAGATCGAATTAAAATCAAAATAGGCGGCTTTACACGTTAAATTGGGTCGGGTCAGGTTAAGTTGAAGGGGAATAAACATTACTAGAACATACATACAACATGTCCTTCACAATCCAAATCAATTTCACAAATTATTAAAATAGAACTACAAACAACTTAACATTTAAATTTAATAAAAATAGAAAATTATAATAGTAAGTTTTTATGGTGCCTTGCTTGCAATTCATAATCACTAATTTAATGAAGGCCCTCAAGCCACAAGTCAAATGTGTTAAGTTGATGCATTTATAAATCATGTGAGTTTCAAATCTTGCCTCCGGTCGCTGGTTTTCACATGGATTTGTCAAAAAAAAAATATTATTATCAAAAAAAAATTATTCTTTTTGAACGGCAGAAAGCATACAAAAGTAAATGTGTTCACTAAACATTTCATAGAATTAAATCTTGAGCCTTAATAACATAAAATTCTTGTTTTACGAAATTCCATCTTATTATATGTAAGAAAGTAATAAACAAATCGACAAACGAGATATCATTTTCCTAAATCAATAAGTATGATCCATTATCCAAACATTCCATGTTCACATGTGATCTAATTCGATATTACAAGTAGAACAAGTGAGCCATGATACACCAAAAAAATCAAGTCCAAGAGGAAGATGATGAAAGCAGAATGTACTTTAAACGTTCCGGTTATCTTCTCCTAGCATTCCTTTGTCACTCGCACTAGGTAGTCAAAGAGTTAGGCGCACACAAGGCACAAAGTGTTAACCATGAACCCAGGTGCAAGACGCCAATTTGGCTTGAATCATCGTCTGCTGTAGGCTAGTTTTGACATGTTTAAGGTCAAATTAGGAAGCAGACATATGTAATTAAAATTTTGAATTGAGTATATATTTAACTGATCAAGCTTATAAGAGAAATATATAATTCTCTCTAATTCAAATTCTTTTAATAGTTTTAAGTTATTTAAAATTCTATATTCCTTCTACAATTTAAATTTAAAATACAATTTTTTAAATTTCAATTTCTTTGACAAAGTAAGTAGGTAGTAGGCTTTTAGTGATTTTGAATTTTCTAACTACTATTCTTAAGGTTAATTATTAAACTGATACTCTGTATTAATTCATGGTACGGAATTAATTTATCAAGTATAATTAATCAAGAACAAGGCGCCTTAAACCCTACTTTAGTGTGAGAATTATGCATGTAACACTTCGTTGCAGGAGTTATTTATTAATAAATAAGATGCAATTACCCAAGTGATTAATTATTATATAAGAAATTTTAGTTATAAAATAAGTGTCACGTAGGATGTCGTGATATAATTAATGAACAAGAAATGAGATATAATCGCATTTACGAGTACTTCGATGATGTATATTTTCTATGGGCTCAACCCTGAGTGACCGGTATGGGCTTGATACTGGGGCTAGGAAGACACGATCTGGCTTATTGGGCCTAATGTCCAGTATGGAATTGAGGCTTACTCCTTATTTTCACTTGTGAACCGGTAACTCAAGCCTCAAGGTGTCTCACTTTCTCTTATTATATTTCAACCTTAAATAACACAACTCGTAAAACTAAAACACATGGATGTTTCAGATACAATATTAGGGCTTGCAGTCTTGAACATGAAATTACCGCCTAAAAAGCAATATTCAACATCATCCAGTTAACAACAACCAATAAAGTAAAGAAACCAAAGGAATGTGCATGCTCAAAACAACTATCAGATTTTCTTGCACATCATCATCGAGTATAAGTATTGGTAAACCACATTTTAATTTAAAAAAGATTCATGGTTACGGCCATGAACACTAGATAACCGCTTGGAAAGCAAACATTCAATATCATGGGGCCAAGAACAACCACAAAACCAAAGAACCCAAAACAAACTTGGCGCGTGTTTACACCTGGCAATTTGGACCCAAATGAGTATATTTGGGTTGATTTGGGTAGTAATAATAAAGTAATGAGTTAGATTGGATTAAGTTATATTTTTAAGAGGGTCAAGTTGGGTAACTATAAAACTAGGAAAAATGATCAACGGGTCAAGATGGGTCATAAAAAAAAAAGAACGGGCCAGGATGGGTTGATTGGATTTACTCATAACCCATGTTTCTCCACCTCATATTTTCTCTAAAATCGACACATAGTCTCACATTTAAGTGTTAGTGATAAACATATTGGATTTATGAATAGGTCAAGATAGGTTTATGGGTCATATGAGATGAACAGGTTGACAACCGGGCGTAGTAAACTGGAGCTCCATGATGGGAATAAAAGATCACACTATAACTGCACAACTCATGTCTACCATCATCATGCAATTTATCTTTTTTATGTTATAACAATTTTCTTAAAGTTTAATTTTAATCGTGTTTGTCTAGTTGTATCTTAAGGTAGAGTTGTTCACGAGCCGAGCCGAGCGGACCTTTGCTCGTGCTTGGCTCATTTCAAACCCGAACCGAGCCAATTGGCTCGTTTACAAACCGAGGGGAAAATCGAAAGAGCAGTTTTTGAGCGTTAAATTTTCGAGCGAGCGTTGAGCAAGCGCAAACGAGCGAGGAACAATTTATACAACCCAATTATTTTGTGTGTCATACAATTTATACTGCAACGAATAAGGTTTAATGGCTTAAAAATCAATCTCATTTTATTACATAATATTTTCATGGATAACAATGCGTTGTGGATAACGATGAAGTTAAGGCTGTATCCGATAAGGTGAAGAACATATTGTAAATAACAATAATGGTGTGACTTCGATTTTATGGAATAGCTTCTGTGGAAGTGGCACGAATTACATCCGTTGATTTTATCCGTACTCGATTAACCCGTCCGACTTGATCTCACATGTACCTGAAGAAACCCAATATGAACAAACCGAAAACTGTTTATTATTTGGGTCAGGTTTCGAACATACTTTATAACCGCAAAACCCGACTAACCCGAATCGATTAACCCGGAATTCGAATAACCCGACCTGATCTCACCTGTACTTTTCTATAGTTTGTGTTGGAAAATAGAGAATTTTGTAATTTTTGGATTTGACCCGTTCTGACCCGACCCATCCTTACCCGAACCCATCCTGACCCGTTTCTGACCTGAACCATTCTGACCCGAACCCGTCCTGACCCGACACCTAACCCGACCCGACCCGCCCATATTGCCAGGCCTACGCGTGTTGTTATTTCAAAAAAAAAATCCACACTAGATCTAGGACGAAAATGGCTCTCAGGTTTGGCTTGCACATCATCATTGAGCAACATAGAATCACTAAACGACCAACATAGATGGCGGGCAAATGTCATCGTCGGTTGTTCTCAAGATAAAGGTAAACGCCGGTGGTAAAAGGAATCGTTGGGTGACCATCAGTGAGACACCACGCAGGATGACATACACAAACCACAAAACCAAAGAACCCAAAAGAAACTTCTTGTGTCTTGTTATTCTATTAAAAAAAACCCACAAACACTAGATCTAGGACCAAAATGGCTCTTAGGTTTGGCATGCATATCATTATCGAGCAACATCGAATCACTAAACGACGACCGACATAGATGGCATGAAAATGTCATTGGCGGTTGTTCTCAAGACAAAGGTAAACGCTGACGGTAAAAGGAATCGTTGGGTGACCATCGGTGAGACACCACCCAAAATGACATACACAAACCACTTGCAACGTCTAACGCGACCTTCTAACAGGGGGAACCAACAGATTAGAACTTGTCAGCCAGCCAAAGACAGTCGAAACGCCACTCTCATTATGGCCACCTACCCCAACTAAGTCAATTGGAAAGGACAGTCGAAACGCCACTCTCATGTCATCACCTCCCATCACCAAGGCCACCGCCATATGCACCAAATACAAGCAATAACGGGAAAACACAACCATCACCACGCCACCGCAACCTTGGGTCCCAAAAAAGGGAATACCAACCGATAACCGCACTATTTGGGCAAACAAAGCCTAAACACAGCCAATCTGCGACTGCGTTAGCGTTAGAGTCATCGATAGCAAACTGGCATGCATCAAATAAACCCTAACCACCACCATGCACACACAATGGCGTCGCTAGCATCGACGACAAACAAATAGATAGGCACAATCAATGCGATTTAGGCGGTAGAACACGACAACTTCCGTTTCTCTCACTAGGAATCTACCGAAGGGACAATAGGGAGGCGTCTCCCTCTTTGTATCTCTATAAAGACATTTAGGGATGGAGGCAAAACTTAAAACTTACAAACTACTATCGCCAAAACATAATCCTCACATCTATCCTATTCCTTCACATTGATTATAAATATATAGGGTAATGTTATCTTTTAAACCTATTTTTTATTTCTTAAAATATTTTCACATCTAGTTCTTCATATTTTTATTCAAACAAACAATACATCTTTATAATTCTTATAAATTTTGTTCTCATTCTCATATTCTCACTTACAAACAAACCAAAAAAAGAAGCAAAAATAACAAGAACAAAAACTAGATCGGGGGATGAATAGTAAGGCTTCAAATTGATACATGTGTTTACATTTTCCTATAAATATGATTATAGGATATGGGGTACGAGGATAAAGGATGGGATGATGTGAATTATTAGACGATTTTATTAAAATATAAAGATGAGATTGAAGACGTTGGATGAGTTGGAATGCTCTAGGGTTACAAATTGATGCATGTGTTTACATTTTGTTAGCACCTTCAATTCCTTGAGCAACATATTATAAAATAAGTGCCACAAATTTCACAATGTTGTCATCCAAATAGCTTCCAACAAAAGCTTCTTCGAGTGTTTCATGGTTATCGAATCAACACATTAGCCAACCTAATTAGACTGTTTGAAATCAGGCGGTCCACTTGAAGCCACGTTGCGATGAGCCTCCAAACTCTAACAAAAATATGACAGTTACCAAATAGATGAGTTGCATTCTCTCTATGGTTAGTACACAAAGGGGACAAAAAGTAAAGGAACATTCACACATTTATTAGCCAAATTACATCGAGTAGGAATTCATTCGGATAACATCTGCCATGCTAGAATATTTATCTTTCTGGGAACAAAACAATTCCGCCCCATCGGTCATCCCCCTACCCATAAAATAGAGAGATCAATAATATTACTAACCATCTTGACTGAAAACTTCGAAATCCTTGGCTTACTTGTCTTGAGAATCCAAAAACAAAGCCTCATGTAAGGAACTATTTCGACTCAACCTTACTTGACGACTTCCTATTGAACTTCACTACATCCGCATTTAGATGACATGAATGCAATCATATCGATCTTAAGTTCCATACAAGCTTATCAGAGCCATCTACCCTTTGAAAGTGAATAAAAAACAAATCATTTCCATATTTGATTAAGTCTTTGTAATAGACATGTTAGACCACACTCTCAAACCTCACTGTATTTTGATAAATCTTTGATAACAGCAAACGGAAGGATATTACTTAAAAAAAATGGTCAGCAACAACTCTTTAATTTCCTTCATGTTAGGGTTTGTGTGTAGTATTGCTAAGTTAAAATTCTAAAATAAAACGTACTTTTATAGAATAAATGGGTTGTGGGCCAATAACACAGAAAGATCTCTTTAGCTTATGCGTTAACGAGTTTGCCTGAAAAGCTATTGGATTGGAGCCCATATATAGTAAGCTTAGCTAGATCTAGAAGGTGTAAAATGTATATAGTTAAAATCATTTAAATCTAACTAATCTAAAATTAATTAACTACTTTTAATATCGTAACTTATTAATATAAATCGTCATAGTCAGAAACGATTTAAGCCAAAATTTAATAAAATTTAATCTTTCTTGAGAAGGCCATACTCAACATCTAGATTTAGATAAAACTCGAACCAACACCTCTTAAGTGAATCATACGTATAAGAATACTAAGTTAAAAAAATCAATATGTAAACTTATTATCTAATTTCTATTTGCCAGCTCACTTTAAAAAAAAGAAAAGAAAAGAAAACATTAATGTATTCTTATCAGATCACAACAAAAAGATAATCCACGTGTAATTTCAATTGAACGATAGCAAGTCGACGGCCGATATAACTTTGGGATTTTAAAGCACTCCAACATCAACATCAACATCAACATCAACATCATCATCATCAACCACCGATTCTCATTTCTCACTCACGCATTTCATTTCCTCAAACCACCCAACACCCATTCACCAAAACTCTAAAAATCAACATATTTCATGATTCAAAATCAAAGATCAAAACCTTCAAAAGTTATCATAATCCTTTACATTCTTCATCTAAATTCATAACAATCCTACCTCTATACTAAAATCCACTACAACACCTGCTTCACGGCTGCAATTCTTACCCTTACTGATAAGTGTTTATACAACCGACATGTATAATATACCAAGACTCTTTCTAATAGTAATCACCTTCATCATCAACTCATCATCGCTACATCTTCGTCATCTGGTGTCATGTTTAGATCGGGTAAAACGAACCCTCGTTGTGGAGCCTTTGTTTCAGCTTCTATTCTACATGGTATCGGAGCAGGTGAGGTGTAATTCGTCTCCCGTTGGTGTCCACCCATTGCCCTCATCTTCTTTCTCCGGTTTTGATCCAAATCAATCTGAAATTTTCAAAAAACAATCGATTTGATACGTCAGCGTTGATAGTTTTAAAGCACAATCACTGGTGCTGATGATCAAATTTGCAGTAAGAGATGAGAACATACCCTGTTCATATGTGTTTTGTCGTTCAATGATGAGCTTTCTTCGTCTTTATAGTCAACAAACGACTGCAGGAGAAGCAATATTCATGAGTTTATGTTGAATTAATAATATATTAATGTTTTCGTATACAAGTTACACATTTTATATATAAAATTAAAAAAAAAACATGACTCGTTAATTAATAATAATTCACGTTGCTAATTTGATGGATCATAATTCTAAACATTTATTATTGTTCAACATTCAACAAAGTCAATCTCACTGTAAATACATATGAGAATTAAACGTCAAAATAGGAGTTTTTTATGGTTGAAACACTATTTAGTGGTAAGAATTGTCATTTTAGAAAAGTGCTATCCTTTCAAGTGGAATATCAAAAAGTCATAAAGATATAGCCGACAAACTTTCACGCACCAAAACATGTAACAAATTTATGATTACATAAATTCAAAATCGGGAAAGATGAAATGAAATTATCATCTAAACATTTAAAAACAATTAAAAGAAACAAAAGATGCACAAAAAGACAAAAGTACCCTCCGCGTATGGGGCTGACCACCACCCAACACATTTATGCTTTAAACAAACGGATGGGGTAAAAAGGTAAATTTTCACATTAAAATAAGCAACTCGTATTTCAGAAGTTTCATTTTTATTGAATCTTGATGCGTTTTCGACAGTAAAAAGACTTAAAAAGTGTCACGACTCACGAATAAACACAATAAAAAAGTTATTTACCGAAATACCTTGAAAATCACGTCACAAAAAACAGGTGAACAATAGCTTTTTAACGACAAACGGGGTATTTTCGTAATTTACCTGCTTCCGATTACACGATAGAGTTTCGCCGACGAAAAACGTTTCCGTCAAACTAAACAAAACAAGAAAGTCAAACTTCACCGGTGGTAAATTAAAAGAAAACACAAGGGTAAAATGGTAAATCGGAAAAACAATGTTTTATAAAATTTGTTTGTACTTTTTATTCCCATGACGTTTCTCCAGAAATAAAAAAAGCATGAGAATATCACGTCACCGGAAAACTCTGACGTGGCACAGATCCAAAAAAATCCGATCATCGGAAATCCGATTGTGTGAAGAAGAAGAAGAGAACAAATCGATCAAATCAAAACAGTTTTCCGACAACATATAAGAGAAAATCGATACAACAAGAGATACAGATGATAGATCCGATTAGAGACACAAAAGCCACAAACCTTAACGGATCTGCAACCCGACGACAGATCTGACGGACGACTCGATTCATCGCTGGTGGAACCGCCGCTCCACGACAGATGTGTGGTGGGACTACCACGGTGCTCCTTCCCGCCGTTTACGGCGGCGACGGTGGTCGGAGCGGCGGATTTCGATCGGTTCTTCCGGTGGCCCCAGCGCGGCGGAAGAATTGATGCAATCGATGTTGTTGTTGTTGCTGTTGTTGTTGTTGATGGTGGTGGTGGTGGTGGAGGATGGTGTATTGAATCTGAATCTGGATATGAATATGAGGAGTGTTTTGCTTGTAGTAGGAGTTCGGCGACGAGAACGTCGTTCGTCAACGCTGATTGTAGCCAGTGGTCCGTCATCGCCGAGGTGGTGGTGGTGGTGGTCGCCGGAGGTGGTGGCGGTGCCGGTGCCGGTGCCGGTGGTGGTTTGAGGGGGTGGAGAGAGAGAGAGAGAGAGAGAGAAGGAGGAGATGAGATTGGGGGAAGTGGGGGTGGGGGGAGGTGGCGCAAGATTGTGAAGGAATTTATAGGAGGTGAATTATATGTGTTGATGATATAATTTGTTTTTATTTTATTTTTTTTTTAAGAGGAAAAATTAGTTTAGTGTAGTGAGATCTTCATTTTGATCTAGGTATTTATTGGCTGTTATAAATGTGGGAAATTTGTGTTTGGTGATATTTTATTGTGGTAAATGATACGGATTTTATTTTGGAATTATAAAACAATGCATAACTTTTAGTTTTGAGTTTGGTTTTAAATGGTATTTGTTACGATGAAACTACATTGTATGACTTCACGCCATCGATATGTTTTGACGTGGTGAACTACATTGACGTGGTGAACTCTGTGAGAAGTGGAGATATAGACGGGGCAACGGTTTAATAGTCGTTAAACGGCGCTATTTGAAAGTAAACGTATACAACAATTAACTATAATTATGAATAATTTTTCGATGCGTGTCATTTTTTACAAACTTTTAACTTTTTATCGGTTTCAACCACTCGTATCTTAAAAAATCTTATTACTTTTTTTAAAATTGTACATCATAAATACAGTTACGTCATATTAGGAAGGTTTAGCGGCGATATTTTTCGAGACAATTTGTGTATTTTTATAGTTGAAGTAGTAGGAGATGATGTCGAAAGCTCAAAGTCGATGACGTTTACGCAACAAGCCACATTGAATAGAGATTGTGAAGCGGACTATAATAGTTTAGTTAATAACTACTTCGAGGACAACATCGTTTATAGGTAGATAAATGTATCAAGCCAAAAGATTTGTGAGTTCAACGAATTGAAAACGATTTTCAAACGGTGGCTAGATCAGTGGAGCGGTAGAACACCCCCCACCCCCAATATGGAGATCATCAGAAATTAAAGGAAACTAATTTGTTGTTAATGTAAGTGTGTGACATAATAAAGTGTGAAACCATACCTGATAATTTTATGCACCTGAAAATATGTGTACCAATAAATTATAATTGTACTATATATAATTATAAATTTATAATTAAATTTTCTAACATTATATATAGATAAATAT
>BJCM01080812.1:0-14039 GCA_018326385.1 Flaveria bidentis
TATAAACAATATATACATAAAAGAGTTTGGAATGAAAAACGGTTTTAAAACGATATTAAACCTAACATAGCAATCAACTCATAAAAACGAGGTTTATCAAATGTTTTAGTGAAAAGATCCGCCTTTTGATTTTTTTGTCTATTGGAATAATATTAAGAAAATCATTTTCTTGAGCATCACGGATTGCATGAATCTGTGTCTCAATGTGCTTGGTGCGAGAATGATGGATAGAATTCTTGGCAATGCCAATGGCTGTTTCGTTGTCGCAGAATAATGGTGTATGGAGAAAGTTACTCCCATAGTCAATCATCTGGTATTTTATCTAGAACACTTGTGAACAGCAGCTGGAAGCAACAATGTATTATGCTACTCCTGTAGAGAGAGAAACAGTGGTATGTTTCTTGCTTTTCCATGAAACCAGACAATTGCCCAAGTATTGACATTCTCCGGTGATAGATTTTCTGTTTAACCTGCCACCATTAGAATCACTATCAGAATAGGCATGTAAGTCAAAATTCCCACCATAAAGGATGCCAAAGACCTAAACGTGAAGAGCCTTTAAGATAACGAAAGATTCATTTTATAGCCTTTTCATGAGACTCTTTCGGGGCAGATTGGTATCAAGCACAATATCCTATAGCAAAGGTGATGTCAGGATGATTTGCTATAAGATACATAAGGGAACCGATCATGGATCTGTAGAGATGAGGATCAACAGGTGTCCCGTTTTTGTTAGGAGTGAGGCATGTTTGAGTAGTAATAGGAGATATTTCAGGAGAAGCTTCATCCATTTTGAATTTCTTCAAAATTTCAATAACATAATTCTCCTGATGAATGAGAATTCCCTTTGGCTTTTGTTCCACCTGTAGCCCAAGGAAAAAGCACATCTCCCCCATCATGCTCATTTCAAAGCGGCTACGCATCACCTCCTCGAACTCCCGACACAATTATGGATTGGTGGAACCGAAGATAATATCATCAACATAAACTTGGACAATCAAGATTTCACCATCCACTTCCCTCTTAAATAAAGTCATATCAATAGTGCCACAAGAAAATACATTGCTTAAGAGATATTGTGTGAGAGTCTCATACCAGATCTGAGGTGCCTGATAAAGACCATAAAGAGACTTATCAAGCTTGTAAACTTTGTCACGAAAGTCAGGATCCTCAAAGCTTGTGGTTGACACACATAAATCTCCTCATCAATGGTTCGATAAAGGAATGCACATTTGACATCCATCTGATAGACTTTGAACTGCTTATGAGCTGCATGAGCTTGAAAATTTTTGAAGGCTTCAAGACGGGCGACAGGAGCAAAGACATCGGTATACTCAATCCCTCCTCTTTGAGCAAAGCCCTGGACCACCAATCGGGACTTGTTCCTTATCACAATGCCACAGTCATCGAGCTTGTTCTTGAACACCCATTTCGTGCCAATTGGGCATTTGTTTGGTGGAAGGTCGACTAGGGTCCACACCTTCAGCTACCGGAATTGTTGCAGCTCTAATTGCATCGATTCAACCCAGCAAAGATCCAGAAGAGCCACATGAACATTCTTTGGGATGATTTGGGTTATAAAGCAAGAGAATAAACAAATGTTAATCAATCTAGATTAACTTTGTGTTCAAACTCCATCAGTGATAGATCCTATGATGCTATCATGTGGGTGATCTTTCAAAGTTAAAATCAATGGACATGGGTAGGATATTTGAAGACGGTTGGATAATTAGTTGTGGATGGGTAGATGAAGGTGAAGTTGATGGTAAAGAAGAGTCGATTAGAAAGATAGGTGATACCAGCTGAGATGAGGCCGATGTAGGTGTGGAGGGAAGGGATGCGGAAACAGGTGGAGGTTGAAAGTCAAATGATGAAGTTGAACATGCAGTATCAACTGATGTAGCATCGGTTGCAGATGGTGTAGGAGGGTCTTGAGGTATAACAGGTACAGGAGTTGGAAGAATGATACTCATTTGAACATTGGAGATAGACACATCATCATCAAAAACTAAAAGATTAAAAGAGTTAAACATTGTATCGGAGTCAAAGAACCATGTTGGTTCAGAGCAAACATCGGAGGAATTAGATTCCTGCCAATCAATATAAAAGGAATCTTGAACAATACATGTTCTTTTGTTATATACCCGATATGCTTTTTGAGAAGAAGAATAGCCGACGAAGTAACACTCATCAGACACGGCACCAAATTTCGTCTTCTGCGCCTGTGTATTCAGTAAAGTGCACGAGCAGCCAAATGGATGGAAGAAATCAATTAAAGGCTTTCTCTTATCAAACAATTCATAAGGAGTCTTCATTTTATCCTTGACTATCAATACCATGTTCAGAATGTAGGAAGCACAATTCACCGCCTCAGCCCAAAAGATGATAGGTAAGGAGGATTCAATCAGCATTTTACGAGCAGCTTCAATAAGGGTGTGATTCTTTCGTTTAGCCACACCATTCTGTTGAGGGGTCCTCGCAGCACTAAATTGTCTTAAAATTCCCTTGGCAGCACAGAACGAATTGAAGATCTGATTTCTGAATTCAGTATCATTGTCACTTCGGATTGCCATTGCCTTCCTCTTACTTATTGATTCAATTGAAAGAATAAACTTCTGCAACTCCTCAACAACCTCTCCCTTATGAGCATGAAATCTTACCCAAAAATATCTAGAAAAATCATCTGTTACAATGAGACAGAAAGATTTTTTAGCAATTGATTTAACACTGATTGGGCCAAAGAAATCAATGTGTAACAACTCAAGGGAATTAGTTCTGTTATTTTCAAGTTTTGGCTTATGTGGTTTCTTATGTTGTTTGCCTTTGGCACACGCCATACATTTTTCGCTCACAGAAAAATCTTTTAAAGGTAGCCCCCTAACGAGATTGTTTTTAACTAATTTGTTTATAATTTTGAAATTAACGTGGCATAATCTGTGATGCCATAAGAGGATCTCAGAAGTGGAAGTTTTAGATAAGAGACAAGTGACAGCAGACTTTGACTCTCTTGAACCCATATCAAGAAGATATGTATCATTCTTTCTTGGAGCCCACATGAGTACCAACTCCAACTGAGGTCTTCTCGCCCGCTGCTAGCATCGCTTCTGGAATATCAATCTCAGATTTTAAAAAGAGACATTCATTCGACTTAAACAAGACCGGAATGTCTTTATCACAAATCTAAGAGACACTCAACAGATTAAATGCAAGCTCACATACATAATTGACTTTCTCTAAGGTTAGAGAGCCATTGGAAACTTCTCCTTGACCGATCATTTTTCCTCCTTTCTTGTTGCCAGCAAAGGCCACATAACCTCCATTTATAACCCGGTAATTGGTCAACAAGTCTTTGAGCCCCGTCATATGTCTGGAACATCCACTATCCATATGACATACACTGTTTACAACCTTAGTGGATGACTCCTGCAAAAATATAAAGAACATGTTAACCAGGTAAGATGGGAACCCAAGTTTGAGCAACTTTGGGTTTAGGAGAGATATATTTCTTACAAAAGAAATTATTAACTAATTTTGTCAATCTATTCCCAAATGAATTCCTATTAACATGTCTATGATATAGTTCAGGATAATGCTTAACTACATGATCATCTTGACCACACCTAAAACAATGTGGTTTTAAACTAGGCCTGTTATGTAACGAAGTAGGAATTTGATCAATATGTTTTTCCTCATCATATTCAGACACATTAGAATCTACATCATTGTATGTCTTATACATCCCTTAAGGTCTGTATTTATTTCAACAAGAATGATTATATACAAAAGAAGATGAACTGGCATCTGAAGTACAAGTAGTACTTGTACTGGCTTCACATGAAGTTGATACCCTTTCATTTGATAAAAAAATATTTGTTGGGGTAAAAGATGGAATAGGATGAGAAAAGAATTTGTCAAAACAATTAGTTTTACGTTTCTCGTTACTCTTTGCGATGGAATCATTCACACTATTAACACAATCAGAAACAGTAGCATCATCACAATCCACAGGATTTTAAGATAAAATAGAAACATCATGAGAACACGATAAGACAATGTCTATTACAGGTTCACTAGAAACAAAAATAGAATTTAAACTAGATTTATGATCTAAGACTAGAATGTTGATATTCAGGTGTACTAAGACTAGTGCATCCAACCCTGCTAGTTAGTCCATAATCGTAGTCCTCACAAACATGTTTAGGATTTACACCTTCTAAACCTGCAGACATACTGTTAGTATATGTTTTGATCAAATCATTAGAAGGATGAGGAACAGGCATAGGAGAATAATAGTAAGTACTGGGAGGATGATAAACCTTAGCATTTTCATAGCCTAATCCCGTTTTAATCCTAGCCCCCCATTGAGATTTACATAGATCATCATGTTTCATTCCCGATATTATCCATTTATCAAGCTTTGACTGAAGTTTGCTTGTTTCAAATTCAGCAAGTGCATCTCTTTCAGTCAAAGTATTAATTTCAGCATTTCTTTCCAAAACTATACGTTTTAGGTGATCATTCTCTTTTAAGGCCTCCTTTAATTTAACAAAATATTTAGACTCGTTTATTTTAAGTTCCTCATTAATTAGTTTTAAATATTTCTTATTATCAATTAATAAATGATTAGCTTTGTAAACTCCAAATAACCTGATTTTACATGCGGAAGAACACATATCCTGAATTACCTCATACGGAATTCCCATCACCACCTTTTCTGTTGCCAAGGTCTTCTCACATTGGACCAGAGTACTCGTTTGCTTTCCTCAACAGTGATAGCAGTATCATCTTTTTCTTTTCCTTGCTTATTGGGTTGACTTCCTTCCTTCCTTAATTCCTCAGATTTATCTTCTTTCACTCTCTCATCCTCCTTCACCTTCATCGAGACCTCAGTTTCAATTCCTTTCAACGTTTCATCCTTCTTCAATTTTGTAGACTCCTCAGCTTCACTTCTTAGATCTTTGAACGGATCAAATTCATCCTCATAATCCACCTTTCCCTTTCCTTTCACAATTTTAACCACCAAAGCTTGATTAATCTCTTCTCTCGTCTCTTCGGCTTCAGCACTCCAATCAAAGTTTGAAATCAAAGTTGTCACCATTTTGTGACTCATATCCTCCTTTCCCCCATTTGTAGTTAGTCGTGGAACTCCTGTATTACTAGAATCAATGATGATTGGAAATGGACATTCATGTTTGAAATGTCCTAATTCTTTTCAATTAAACACCTCAGCTTGGACTTATCAAATCCTAGTTTGGAGTTACAGCTTTGACTTCCAAAATTCTTTCTCCCAGTGTGCTCCATGAATCTCCAGGCTTGAAGTGTCAGCATTGCCATTTTTCCATTGAATATCAGTCTCTTCCAAATCATCAGGGTCCACCTGATACATATCCTCCATCGTCATCCCTTTTTCTTTCAACTCTCACGCCACTAAGGCTTCATAGCTCTGAACAAACATACCAAAAAGAGCCAATTTCTTGGATTGAACTGAAGTTTCAACATTTTCTTTTGAATTAGCTTGATCTCTCCCAACACTACCACAACCTCCAGAAAAATCACCAATATTCACTCCTACTTGACGAGATGTCTGCGTAGGAGAGCTTGCAGCGGAAGACAATAATGCAGCATTTTGAGTGAAACCAGATATAGGAATAATGGTTTAGTTGAATTCCCTTCTTTTCATGTCTAACTCATAGGATTTAAGCTTACTGATGATGTCCATAAGCTTGTAATCAGTGAAGCCTCTTTCCTATTTTAGCATTCTCACCTGTAGGCTCCATTGAGGTAGGAGATAGTCTAGCAACCTGTTGACTTGCTCCCTATTGGAAAGCTTTTCATCGTATTTCTTCAGTGTGTTTGATACTATCAGAAAACGATTAGTGAGATCTGTGAGACTCTCATTCTTGTATCCCACAAAGGAGTTAAATTCCTTCTTAGCTTGAACATTGTTGTCTTTCACTAACTCGTCATTACCATCGTAGAACTCGCACAAAGCGTCAAAGAGAGACTTAACATTCTTATGCTTTGCGAATCGATTGTAGATGTTAGGTGAGAGACAAAGAGTTAGTGCTCCGAAAGATTTCTAGTCTTGATCAATTAGCTTCAAATCCTTCTCGTTGAACATAGATGGGTCCTTGTTTTGAGATGCAACATCACCAACAGTGACAGTTGGTATGTGAGGACCAAAAATGATAGATTCCTATTGATTATGGTCAGTGTAGAAGAAAAAGGCTTTAAGATATCTCTTCCAATCCTTGAAATGATCCCCGTTTATGAGACTTGGAGGTCTGTTAGGAGCTACACTTTCAAGATAATCAATGGTAAGGGAAGTCATCTTTGACATACTAGTTTCTCTGGGGAAGAAGTAATTTCGAAGAAAAATTGGTAAATTCGCAGACAATTTCGTAGGGAAGACTAGTTTCGCTGGGTTACTGTAGTTTCGCAGGCAATTTTGGCAGTAGTTTTGCTAAGCAAATGCCTGAAACATCTTAGTTTCACCGACACTTTCGCACGACACAAGCTTGAACTTTATTTCAATGGTACTTTCGGCAGCAACTTCGCTTGTAATTAACCCACAATCATTTTTAAAGTTTCGTTCAATGAAACTAGTTTCCCAAGACAGCAGAAAGCAATTTCAAAGAGGATAACCGATTGCCATAAACTCACTGTCGTTATAGTATAGTGGTAAGTATTCCCGCCTGTCATGCGGGTGACCCGGGTCGATCCCCGGCGATGGCGCCAAAAACTTGATGTGTGAAAATTATATATATTAAATAATTATAAAAGCGTTTTTCACAAATGTTTAGTTTTAAAATTTTGAAATTCCCAACTAAACTTCACACAAACGGCAAGTGTAGCGGTCATGTTATAGTAAAGTTTAGGTAAGTCCAGATATCAAATTCGTGGACACTAATGGCGGCTCTCGATAATAAACCTTTATCGACTTCTAACCTAATTAATTTTAATATTTTAAGTAATTAATATTAATAAAAAAACAAACAATTTGACTAAAATTAATTAATGGAAACATGACGAAAGAAATAATCAAATACGAACTCAAAATTTGAAACTTGAATACAATCAAATATGTTATATACTTACCTAGGCAGGGATCCAACTAACATGTAATGACATAAAGGTAATGACTCGTATGACTATCTCCAAAAATACGGATCTAGGGTTAACTAGGTATGTTTTTACTCCCTAAGAAAACCAAAGACACGTGTAAGGCACTAGATAGGTTTATTAAAATGTCTAATGGAAGATCACCTTTAGGTTTTCTACCATAATATCTTTAAGATTATATTTTCTAACTCTAAGACAAAGGACAACTTGATTAAATCAAATTAAATACCCTAAAACACTAACACCACGAATGAAAGGTAAACACGCTCTCGCAAAATCTAAACCTAACAAGCAGTGGGTAGGAGGTTTTAAATAATATCTATCACCCATAGATTCTAGATAAGGTATCACATTGAAAAACACCATCAAAATTATAGTCAATGATCTTAAGATTATCTCTAATCAAAGTTTAAAATTAAATACACAAAGTAATTAATTTTAACATGCAAACCTAATCTAGATGTCATGCAATCAATCTAGATAAAACATACACGAGCATGGCAACAATTTTCAAGCATAAAACAATATACAAATCAGTATTTAATTGAAAAAATAATCAAGTTTTAAGATTAATAAACAAATTTACGAAGTCAAAACCAAATAATTAGTCAAAACATGAATAGTTATCAACCCAACCTAGGTATTACTAAAAAGTTAGCTACTCATAACGTTTATAAACATTAAAAATGATAATAAATTTGCAAACTTTAGTAACATAAATGAGAGAATCAATGAAACGAAAAATAATAATCGAATGCAAGACAAAACCGGATGATTTTTAATGTTTGAATGCTCCAATCCTTCCTCCCTGATCTTGCTCTCCACTTTAATATTACTCTCTAATCGTACTCAAAGCTCCAAAGTTTAATAATAAGAGAATAATGAAGTTATTGTGCTTGCTTTCTTTCTTTCCGAATTGTGTCGTCCGTCCCCTTCTTGCGTATTTAAAATCCACCCCAAATAATTAGGTTTTCATCCAATGACAGGACTTCTCATCATGGGCTTTTTAATGAAAAAATTAAAACAATTTTTTTTAACGGTCAACGAATAATTTTTAAGCACAGTCACCCGGGTAAATCCAATGGCGAAAGGCCACCCACGCCTGCGAACACAGTCAGCGCTGGTGACCCGGCTCGCCCACCATTCCAAAGGAAACCCACCACCTAAAGACCCACTTTGGTAAAACCCTTGGCCCACTAGAAACATATTACACCTAGTGAGACTTCAACCTATGACTTTCACTTTGAAAAGTCATAGGATGACTCGTCCTAAACCCGTTGATTTAAAACTCATTTTGACAAAAAAAAATTAAAACAATTAGATCATCAAAAATCAAATTGGTGCAGTGGACTTGTACACGTGGAGTAAAGAGCCAAATTCTAACCCATTTAGATCTCTTTTGCTAATTCAAAATATAATAATTTCAATTAACTATTTAAATCAAATACCTAACTACATTAATGCCATAAATGTTTTTAGCTTATTTTAAATTTTTGTTCAATGTTTTTTTCATTTCAAATTGATAGTTAATTTTGATAAATAGTTCTAAGCGTTTATCATTCTCAAATTCTCAAGTCAGTTAAAGTACATCATATATATTCATGGTTTCAAGTTTTGTTAAATATATGTATATAGAGCTCATAATCGTTTAAAATTTGTTAGATGTGAATGTGAACAAAATATGAGTAGAGTTATCTAAAACCTATATAAAAATACTCAAAAGTGTAAAAAAATATTTTAATTTAATGTCTAGATTTTAGATCATATCACCCATGTAATTTCGCTGGAAGAACAGGTAGTTTCGCTGAATGAACTAATAATTTCGCTGGATGAAGCTGAAAAACTTTTTCAACATGAAATTAATCTGAAATCGTCAAAAACTCAATGGATTTGAGATCTGATGATCAACACAGCTTCACGAACCAAAAACCAACAAATTTCAAGCAAATTCCATATCAAACACGAATTTTGATCTAAAATTGATGAAAACTTGATATTGAACAACAACAACCAAAATCTCAACAAATCATGAGCATTAAGGCTCTGATACCATATTGTTGGTCCATTAGATCGATTTGCAGTACAAATGAGATGTTGAATCATTTAATATCAAATACATACAATAGAAAATGAAGATGAAGAAGATTGAGAACAACCAGAAATGAATCAAAATAAGGCAATGATGATCAATATACTCAATAATAACAAAGCACAATGATATTTCTATGAAATGACTGCTTACAAAGGTAACTTACAACAATGTTAAATGATTAGGGTTTTGCAAGATTAGCCAACAATGAAAATGATCAAAACTATATATAGCAGTCTTAGTTTCGCAGACAGTTACGCTGTCAGCGAAACTGTACTGCGAAACTATAGTTTCGCCCAACAGAAACAATAGTTTCGTCGGGAGAACTAAACAGCTGACTATGAGCGAAACTACAGTCTCGCTCATAGTTTCGGTGGACTAAAAAATTAAACTAAATACATACAAAATAAAATAACATTAGACCTATTACAAAGTAATATAAACAATCTAATTTAAGGTGAGTCCAACCTATACATGATCTACAACCACCTCTCAACCCGAAACCTCTACACAAGAACCTCCATAGTCTAAAACTTCCAAAGACACGAAAGGGAAGAGGAAGATGACTGTGGAAGAACTTCAAGAGGAAGAAATTTTAGAAAAGCTTAAAAGGAAAGGTAGACTCCCCACTGAGAAGTTGCTAGCGAGAAGTAGTAAAGCAGTTTCAGCCAATCAAGAGGCTATCAATAAAGAAGGAGGGTGGACATCATTGACAAACTTGTCAATCTTGGAGCTATTGGTGAAGATATGCTCTTTCTACCACTAGAAGAGCTGATTAAGTTAGAAAAGGAAACCCTACTGCAGATTGATCAAGAAGAAAAAGCAACAACGTTAGCCATAGAGGAAGAAAGGGAGAGAAAGAAAGAAGAAGTTGACTACCATCTGAGGAGTGAAAGGATAACTTTCCTAAGCTCTAGGGAATTCTCTCTTGAGGAATTAACTCCTCATAACAATGACACGATCTTGTGGCTTTTCAAGAAAGAGTGAAATCAAATGGAGAAAGAGAGAAAGAAGGTTGCCAAGGAGAACATGAATAAGAAGAAGGAGGAAGAAGTTGGACTTGCTGTTGTCAAGAAGCTAGGCGACAAAGCCTGGATGAAAGACTATCTAAAGGCTCATGGCTTCTTTGGCAGGCAAGTGGGTCCTATGTTCAAAAAGACCCTGCAGCGACATGTTTGTGACATCAAGGCTGACATTCACTCAGGAAGAAGGAAAGAGATGTATAGAAAGGTACAGGGATGACTTCCAGACCAACACTTCAACGCCAACCTCAACCTGAACCAATCCTTTTCCTTTTTCCCAACAAAACTAAGGCACCCTCTGATCCATACACTCCTAAACCCTCACCATCAACCATGCCCTCTTCCTTACCCTTTTCCTCACCACAACCACCTTAACTACCCATCTTCTAACCCATAACATTCCCTAGAACCCAAACACCATTATCTACCCAACAACCACCCAAGTCATCCTCTCAGCCATCCAAACATCTCTCCTTACAAGAATACAAGGAGATCAAGATGAAGCCCATCAAATGTACAACTTTGAATGATATCTCTTATGATGAGGGGTTAGTCAAGCTAACATATGTTGATGGCTACTCATGTTCCCTCACTAGAGAATAATTCCTTGATCTACCATGAAGAACATTGGACCAAGCCGTTAAACTCCTTGGCCTCAACTTTGACTCATTAAATGAAGAAGAGAAGAAACTAAGAAGAAGGCTAATGACTCTACTGGATTCAAAGAAAAGGGATAGAGTACCAAATCAGTCCCTTGTCCCAAGAAAGAAGATAATTCATTGGAGGTTCGAAGACTCTTCTCACAACTTTGTTATTGAGAGAGAGAATGGTTAGATGAACAGGCTTAATGTCTCATCTCTTCTACACTTAAGAAAGTTTCATATTATTGAGTTAGTAAAGAAGCCATTCTCAAACCCCTCCCAACTCTAAGATAGTTACTCATATCAGAAAACATATGAGCAGTCTTCATCTGGATGAGCTAACCACCAGGACCAAGATTAAAGAAGAGTTGAAACTAAAAGAGAAAGTTGAAAGGGAAAGATCAACAACCAAAGGCAAAGCCTTTCTTCAAATGGTTGAAGGTCCTGAACTTGAGTCTATAGTTAGATGGGAGTATGAGTACAACTCCTGTCAACTAACTATCTTCAGAGGACCGTAATAGAGGGTGCATATCATTCAAAGTGATAGACTGGATCTTCTATCCACGAATGATTTGTACAAACTTCTCAGCACCACATCCAGAAAGAACAAAGAAACTGATAAACATCTTTGTTCCCTAGTGTTAAAAATTTTGAGAAGCAGAAACAAGTGAGGTTTTGGTAGCATCAACCTAAGGGAATTTGTTGGATCAAGTAAGGCTAATGAAACCAAAACCAAACACTTAGACAATTTTGGTACAATTGATGAAGAACTTCCAAAGGCAAATAAAGTTCTTCCAAAGGCAAACACTAAGCTTCTAAAACTTATGTCTGAAGAAGCTTCTGAAGGGAAACTCCAACTTCCGAAGACAAAGTCATTTTCTCTTCCAAAGTTTAGCACTTAGAAGAAATAAAGACAATGACTTCTGAAGTATGAAGACTTGAAGAAAGCCTCAAGCCTCAAAAGAAGTAGCCTCCTCCGAAGTATAAGTGGCTTTAGAAGAACTTGTTTTTTTGAAGCCGCTTAACATTCGAAAGTACCTACTATGAACTAGTGGACATAAGTGTGGTCCTTCGACAATTTGTGGCAAATCTCTGAGATACTGCATGGTGCTTTACCATGCCCATGTAGTTGACCATACTCTATTCAACTATTCATTCTTTATCAGTTAGTCCAGTTACCAACTTTAGTTGGTGACGAAAGGTAAGTCATGGACATGTCATCACTACCTTGTCTTAGATAATACTTTATCTAAGATACCTTACCTTTAGCAATGTAGTATTTGCTTTAGCCATAGGTTTCCAGATGGTATCAAAGTATATCCGGCTGTAGTTAATAGTATATATAGTTTTCTCATTGTAACTCATGTAATATGCTTGTAAGAGTCTTGTATTACTTTGAGTTGAGAAGTAATATATACAAGTACCTTGAAAATTATCTTCCTGTGTTCCTAGTTACTCAGTATATTATCAACTCCTAGAAGGAATTCTGCATCATCAAAACTAAATGTGATTAAGTGAGTTTGAGAGAAAACCAAGTTTTAAGTGTCAAAAACCGATCCTGCATTTACACATGCCATTTTTCACAATTTGCCACATGTGGAATTTCCTTTTTTCAATGCCTTACGCAACATCTTAGCATGTATCCTATAGGCTGAAAGTATGTGAAATGGACGGCTAGAATTTATTGAATCATGTAGGACATCGAGACTTGTAGGTTAAAAAATCATGATCATTTTGATAAAAAAGTGCTCAAGTTTGACCAATTTATAAAATTCCCAAAAGTCTTTCTATAACACCTAATTATGAAGTTCCAAATGATATGAATCCGGGCTCTACTATGTAGCACGTGAATTCTCATATCCTATATATAAAACATACTTGTACAATACATAGTTGTCATTAAAGCAGGATTCTAAGTAATGATCCTTAGCCAAAGTGTTTGATTGACATACTCAAGAGAATTAAAAAAATAGATCTTGGGTTTGAGTCTTTCTTGAAGAAAAAATTCTCTCGGTTAACCCAAGTTGTTTTTCTAGTTATGGATTTTCAACTGTAAAGGTTGGGGGTGTGGTCCCAATAAAAAATATAGTTATGCCTATTAATATAACACATATCAACAGAAATAAGGTCGTATGCTTTTCATTAAAATAAACAAGGGTTTTAATATAAAGTAAATTGTATAAGTTCCTAATATTAAAACACCCTACATTATAAATAGTTGTTTATATCACCATATGCCATATAGGTCCCAATAATTGATACCCAAAATTTCAAGTCAAACCAATCCATTTCAAAAAGCCTATACATGTGCAGGATCGGTTTTTGTCACTAACACTTTCTTTTTCTCTCAAACTCACTTGAAACAATACTCGGATAAAGACAGAGTCAATAAGAGTTGATCATAATATAGTAAGTAATAAGAAACACAAGAAGTAATTTTCAAGGTACTTGTATATATTGCTTCTCAACTCAAATATTACAAGACTCTTACAAGCAGTGTGTAATGAGTTACAATGAGAACCAATATATAATACTACCTACAGCCAGAAATACTTTGAAACCAGCTGGGATCCTATAACTAAAGTCTATACTACAAGACTATAGTTTAAGGTATCTTAGATAAAGTCTTATCTGAGATATGGTAGTCTATTCATGTCCCTGACTTACCTTTTATCACCAACTAAAGTTGGTAACTTGTACTATCATTAAAGATGAACAGGGGAATAAAGTATAATCAACTGCATGGCTCTTTGAGAAAATGCCATGCAGTATTAGGGGTCTGTAGTGGAGTGTCAGGGTCCATACTTATGTCCACTGATTCATAGCAGTGTCTTCCGAAGGCTAAATGGATTCGGAAGAACAAGTACTTTTGAATCCACTTATACTTCAGAAGAGACTTCTTCTTCCAAGGATTGGGAACTTCTTCTTTTCTTCATACTTCGGAAGTAGTCTTCTGATTGTTCTTCTAAGACTTGATCTTCGGAAGCATGCTCTTGACTTCGGAAGTAGAGTTCTGTCTTTGGAAGTTGATCTTTCACTTTGTCTTCGGAAGAACTCTAAAACCTTTGGAAGTTCAATGCTAAGCTTCGGAAGCCTTTGCATGTAGCACCAAAATTATCTAAGTGATTTGGTTTTGGTTGCACCAACCTTCTTCTTGATCCAACA
>BJCM01080839.1:0-12500 GCA_018326385.1 Flaveria bidentis
AGGTTTTTATATCTTTTAGAGGTTAATGGCGTGAAAAAGAAAAGTGATGTGATTCTAGAAGAAAAAAGTTCTTAGTCCGACAAGTATTTTATTACTTTATTATTTATTTTCTTTCATTTTATTTTACTGTCTATCAAAATCCAAAAACACAAAAAGATTTTCGGTTTTAGAATTTTAGGGGAGAATAGTTTAGTTTTAGTATTTAACTACTTGCAGTGTTTACTTACTTAAAAAACAAGGTGGGAGGGCAGATTAGCTTAAAGAAATGAAATCGAATCTGTGATTCTGATTTAAAGTTTATGGAAAATGATAGTACATAGGGAACAAATTGTTTGAGACTCCAAGAAGATTTAAATGTTCAACATGCTTAATTTAAAGGATAAGTTTTTGAAGTCCAAGCACAATAAAAGGAAAAATGATAGTAAAACTAGTCTGCTACTGAGGTAACATAGAGAAAGTAGACCTAGATGTTTCTAGTCCATTATATGATATGTCGGTAGATTCAGCACAATAGACGAGTAGACTTCATTGGTGATTTAAATTCAAACTAAGTTGTTCAACTTGTCGTGGGTTCCCATCTTATCCCTGGTTAACACAATCAACGCATTTCCAATAAGGGGTGACGAGCAAAATAAACGTCATAAATGTGTGTGGATGACCATAAAAATGAGCAAAGCACATGAAAAAACTACTAAGTGCAATCAAGCTAATGACTAATGTTGTTGGTGCATTATGTGCAAAAGAAAAAAATGCTCTAACAAGAAGATAGGTTGTGTGCCTCTCTGATGTGTGGTGGCACTAACCTGAGGATGAGCATAACCTAAATATTCTAGAATTCATTGTTGTTTGCGCTCTCTGCTATTGATGGCATTGACCTGAGGCTTGGCATCTCTTTGAAAGCCTTTAGAATAGTTTCTTCTTATCAAATACCCGTAGACCGCTCAAAAATCTCCTGAGGAATGTTGATTACCATATAAGTGTGGGATTCATAAATGCGTGTTGAAATAAATAAACCTAACTCATTACCAATGTGAGTCAAAAATCTGTGTATGGATTTAAGTGGACAAATATAGTAACAATCATCGTGGCTGCAACTCTTGACAGTCAAAATCATTGTGTGCATCTTATAGCTCTAGTATGATTTCCTGAAAATTCTATTGACTCTCGGTCAAAACAAAAATCTAGCATCAAAGTGTTTTATTAAAATGTCCCAAATGATTATGATATACTTGTATGATTCCATAATGAATCTTTCCAGAAATGATCAAATTAACTTGAAGTTGTTCAGTCCAGGAAGAAAAATCTGTTAGACATTCTCTAAAAGGTTTCAATCCATCCAAAACAAAAACACAAAAATATGTCTTGTTTTGTTTTAATTTCAAGTTGTTTTTGTTTTCTAGTCTTTTGTTACGTAAACGTTAGACTATACAACTAGATGAAATCTATGAATCACTCACTAAAAGTGGTCATGACTGAGGTGACCAATCGGTTCTAAACTAAAAGGATCACGTCTAAGGTGATCAAATGATATTCAATTAAAAGGATCATGTCTGAGATGATCATAGGACATAATGTTATATATCAAAAGGTAAAATTTTAAGTGTGTGAAAGTGTATGGGGTCAAACTCATAAGTATGAGCCAATCGCATGATTGAATCATAAATATGAGCCAATCGCACGATTGAATCATAAGGATGAGCCAATCGCACGATTGAACCATAAGTATGAGTCAGTCACACGATTGGACCATGAGTATAGGGCAACCATGCGATTGGATCACAAGAATGAACCAATCGTACGACTGGATGAGGAAGTCTAAGCCAGTCGCACGACTGAACCCTAAGGACCGATTATGTTAAAATCACAAACCGAGACTAACTCTCAAAAATAGACCACTTAAATGGACATAAACGTTGATTTAAAGGAAACTAAGTGCTATTTAGAGTCCCTGCGAATCTAATGAGTCTAAACACTAAATCTAATATAAAGTTTTGACATAGATTCAAGGTTGGAGTATCGAATAGAGCAAGATGCGAATGGAAACTCCGTATGAACCTTAGTCGCACGATTGACCCAGGCGCACGATTCAATCGCACGAATGAATCAATCGGTGACTCAGTCGCACGACTGACTCAACCGCATGGCTTAACATGCGACTAAGTTTAGTCGCAGGCTCAATCGCACGACTGAACTTAGTCGCAGGCTCAATCGAACGACTGAATTCAGTCATATGGTTCAATCGCACGATTGAACCAGTTTGATCAAAACAGTTTAAGTTCCAACTATCATCTCTTATGCACAAATCTAATGTATATGTTTCTTGTGTTGCAGTAATATGGCTGATAGATGGACGATGAGCATCAAGCACAATATATGTGCTCATCTTGATGCTACTTCCTGGAATGCCTCTGAGTTCACTGGGATTATAGCCTTTCTACATAGGTCAAGGATCTACAAGGCTATCTCTACTCCTTGCACACCCTACAGGTCTATACAGCAGACCTTCTGGGAAGGTGCCTCTTTTGACCGATCTGCTGAGCCGCACTGTATTAGGAGCTCTATCTTCGGGCAGGAGATAGAGATCACAGAAGAAGATTTAAGGAGGGTCTTGGACCTGGGTGAGGATGGTGCCTACCCAACCAAGCTGCATCCCCTGACTGTTCGGGGATGCTTTCTAAGGATAAAGTACACTGGGGATATCAAAGATGGTGTGCTCAACAAGAGCAACATGTGCCCCGGTTCAAGTACTTGGCTCATGTTATCCTTAAGTGCATAGGTTTAAGGAGAGGAGGATTTGATGAGCTATCAGACCAAATCCAGAACGCATTTGTTGCTCTAGTACTGAACCACCAGTTCAGTTTTTCTCGCATGCTCTTCGCATATCTAATCGAGAACCTGGAAGCAAAAGGAAAGGAAGGCTTCTGTATGTACCCTCGTTTCCTATAGATGATCATTTATGAGAAGCTTCCTTTGCTGCCAAAGGAGAGAGATGATGTTGTTGTTCTAGAGGTGATAGATGACACTACACTAGGTCGGATGAAGGTGTATCGGGGGAAGCAGGTGAAGCCCCCGATCAAGAGACTGTTTGGGCATATAGCCAGTGTAGATTATGTGGCGCCCTCTCGCAAGAAGTGGCATCACGATGATAGTGACTCCGATGTTGAGCCAATTGAGCTACCCACCGATGAAGAAGACGGTGATGATGACAACCATGATGATGGTCAAAGTGGTGATGCACCTGGTGGAACAGAGAAGGTTGCCTTCCACCAAGACTTCCTGCTCGATGAAGAGGAAGAGTCTGATGATGAGCCACTGGTTAGGACAGTTGGTAGCCGGGTTGTGGCTACCGACAAATGGAAAGAGGCGGTTGGTGGACGCCAGGCTGGGTCGAAGGGTATTGCTACAAATGTCACTGATCCTACTTACACCCCAGACCAGCTACTCAGCTCAGGGGGAGCCTCTATCTATAAGGGCTCAAGGAAAAAAGGATGGCCCAATCCTACGACAAGAAGAGCAAGAGGCAGAGGATCACCCTAATCACTACATCCACCACCACTACCACGGCTCCTACCACAACTACCACACAACCTACTACCACACCTCCCACCACCACTACCATAACCACTCCACCACAATCAACTCCCATTCGACCTCCCATCTTCACCACATCCACCACCACAACCACCACTCAATAAGCCGGTACATCCACCCAAGCCCCAATGACCCATGGCACCACTCTACCCAATATCGGGTTAGAGGAACAACTGGCCAACCTAAACCGCATCATGCTAAGGCTGATTGCTACTAATGATCTAAGAGCTACTCAGCTAAACCAACTGATGGAGGTAAATGCTGCTCAAGCGAAGCAAATTGCGCAGCTCAGTGAGAAGAATGCCCAGTATGAAAGGGCTTTAGGCCGAGCTCACCATGCGCTTAAGGCTCAAAACGAGTTGGTGATGGCATCGGTGAAGAGGATTGAGGATCTGGAGAAGAAGGACAAGAAGATCTTGCTAAAGCTAAAGGGATCCAAGAGTGAGTTGTTAAAGATTAAAGATGGTGATAATAAGGATGATGAAGATGAGCTCACTAAAGATGAATCTGAAGAAGAAGAAGAAAATGATGATGAAGGAGGACCGAGTGGAAAGGACAAAGAGGATGATAAAGAGGATGATGTTGAGCAAGAAGGTGATGTTGCTGCATCAGCCTCAAATCCATCAGCTCAAGAGAGGCGCACCAAGAGAAATCAAGATCAAGGAGCCTCGTCCTCAGCTCCTCAAGCTGAAGAGACGACTGATCAAGGAAAAAGTAATGATTAGATGTTTTTTGTATTTAAAAACTTTTGTACTTGAATTGTGTATTACATTAATGTAATTAATGATTATCTATGTTTGTTTATGTTTCAATGTCTTGATTAGTGACTTATGTGTGATGTGTTAAATGTTTAATCAAACAGATTTCAACAGCAAGATGAATATGATGACGTCCCCCTTCAGCAAATCAAGACTCAACTCACTATGATTTTTGATTTGCAAGGGATCGTCAAAAGGTCAGTGAGCTACACTCCCAAAGAAGGAGAAAACATTCATGATCTGACCGACGATCAGCTGGCTGAGATGTTCCAACTAAATCCTGTTGAAATTGTCAAGGATGCTCCAGAAGTCGATGTCCTAAGTGATGAGGAGCTATAGGATGTCGATGAGATTAAGATCGAGGATGTTACAGCTGAGCATTATCCGGAGTACACTGACCCTGAGGGCAATGTTATCCCCAACTTGGGTGATACTTTTGGTAATGCTACTTTTGAGAAGTTGGAGGAGGTGGAGAAAGAGAAAGAAAAAGATGAAAGTCAAGCCCAAGCTTCAGATGCTAATGTTGACCTAAAGAAAGTTGAATGGGTCGCTTGGTTTGCTAAAATGAAAGCCCAGCATGCACCTCCAAAGCAGAATGCCTACACCAAACTTTATAGAGTCAAGAGACATCAGAAAATGCCAAGCAAGATTATCGTGTGGGCATATTTTAAAGACTTGGAAGTCTATGCAGTAAAAAGAGAGAAGAAAATTGAGTACTTCAGATATCCACATGATCTGAAGACTCTTCCTGGTTTTGAGCTCAACCGCCTAGCATGCTTAGATCTTTTGTATGCCAACCCGAGAAAGATGTCAAGATGGTTTGAGGTTGCATTAAAGAAAGAATATCACACCAGATGGGTAAACTTCAGACCTCAACAACCTAAGAGGTTCATTCATAAGTCTAAAGTTGATCCTATATTTGGAAGACCAAAGGTGGTGCTGAAGTGGAGTACCCCACGCACAATGTCAAAGATTCCCTTATGGGAAATGCCTCAGGACTTCACTCCACACTTCAAATGGTGGTATTATGATTGGCGGACGGGAGAAGCGGTCATAGTTCTGAACAGAGAATGAAAGATTGAGACTATCAGGGTATTTGACCCAATGTGGCTTACCAACTTGTCTGCGGAAGATGTTTATACTTTATACAAGTGGCCATTATTCTATGACACGCAAGACATTGTACAAGCTCAACAGTTCCAACACGTGATACGGCTCTGCTTTGCGTTTGAGATACATGAAGGAGTCACAAGAGAAGAGAAGTACAAGAAGTTTCATGAACATGTGAAGAATGTTAGACAATAGAGTAAACTAGGTCCAAAGAGGAGTTTGTATATACATGATGTTCTTAGTTTATGTGCTCAAATGTAAAAGTCTTTCATTTCTTACACATGTATAATGTAATGACTAAAAATATGATATGTCTTTGATGTTTATTTATGTTTAATTATTTCATATTATTATTGTGTTAAGTATAATTCATATGTATGAACTTCATATATAGGTTTGAGGTTGTTGTACATAGTTCTTATTTAATAATGATTAAGAAATATGTTCAACTTAGTCGGGTGATTATTCATGCTAATGAACCATACTTATGGACCATACGCATGAATATATCATGCTTATGAACCAGTCGCATGAGTGAACCAGGAGACTGGATCAGTCGTATGATTGAGACATAAGATTGACTCAGTCGCACGACTGAACCTTCAGTCGTGCGTATGACTCAATCACATGATTCAGTTGCACGACTGAACCATGCTAATGGTTCAGTCGTACGAATGGAAACTACAAACCTATAAATACCACTTAATTCGTGAAAAAACATAACACTTGAAAAACCTAGAGAAATATTTCGTATATTCATAAATCCTAGCCATCCAGAGCGTCCAAGATAGCCAATCCAACTTTAAAGTTCGATCTTGATCGATCCCTACTCATTCTTAACGTTTAGTTCATTCTTATATTGATTGGGTTATCATTCTCACTGATTGAATCGCCAATCAAATAGGATTCCGCACTATTTGATCTGGTTTCACGCAGAATCTGTTAGTATTCCGTATGTACACGATCCTGACAGGTTAGGATGTGGAGCGGTGGTTTCGGCAGCATGGTGGTGGTGGGAGGTGGTATGATGATGAACACCGGTTTACAATGGTGATGGTGGTAGAAGATGATGATGTTGGTGGTGGTGGTGATGATGATGATGATGATAATGATGATGACGACAACAACGATGACGACGACAACATCAACGACAGTGGTGGTGATGATGACGACGACGATGATGTTAATACTAAATTAACAATAATAATAATTATTATATTAATGCTTATTAATATCTCAAGGATAAAATATTCATTTTAAAAAATCTAACGGCAAAACTAACGGTCATCCACTTCAGGGACCAATAATGTGACACCTTGGTAAACTTTTGGGACTAATATTATAATTTTTCAAAAGTTAGGACTAATACTGTAATATGAGCATATCACATGTACCAATCGTGTAATTAACTCAAAAATCAAATAAAAAGATGAAAAAATAAATAAAAATTTTAAAACAATTAATTCTAAAAAAAAGTAAAAGAAAATCACCTAATAAAAGCAAAAAAAGTATTTTATTAACTATTGCTAAATAAAAGTTTGACACGAGTCAATTATAGATACAATTTACATCAAAACAAATACTTTTATTATAATAACAAAAATAAATATAAAACTTAAAAATTAATTGTAATTATAGATATAGGTTGCACTAATGGTTCCAGTAGTTTGATCATATTGTAAAATTAGTCCCCACATCATTAAAAACTGACACTAACAATGGGGATTAAATTTGCAACTATCTACCAAACAAACTAAAATTGTAATTTTTCAAGCGTGGGACAAAACTTGCAATATAATCAAACTTTGGGGACCATTTATACAATTTTCTGAATAAATAATGAATGACCTTTTAGATCGACAACGGTTAAAAATGATTTAGACGACTGCTTTTTTATTTTTTATTTTTCTATATCTTTCATCCTTTAAACTAATGATATTTAATATAATGAAAATACTTTTTTTTCTAAATTACAATTTTAGTTGTCGTGTGTGTGTGTGTGTGTGTGTATATATATATGTATATATATAGGGGAGGGATAAAATCTCAACCACTAGTTTTCAATGACAAAATTGTAATTAACAAAAAGATATTTAAAAATATTATAAATCGAAAAATGACATAAAAATAAAAAAAATAAAAACACAAAAATGTTCCCATACTTTCCCTCTTTCATAAAAAAATATAAAAAGTTACAAAAAATAAAAAAATCCCGTTTTTTAACGAAATTCGTTTTACACATGTGTAATATCGGATTTACACATGTGTAAATCCAGTACTACACATATGTATAACTAGATTTACACATATGTAAACAACGGATAAATAATTTTTTTAAAAGTATATCAATATGGTAGGCGTTGGAAAGATAAAAAAATACTAAATTTTATGGTGAATTTTTTTTAAAATGATGTCGTGAAAAAAGTTATGAATGTTTAAGAAATGAGAGAAAATTGCATGTGATTTGCATGTGATAATAAATGAGTGGCTGAGATTGGTTTCTAGAGTTCTCACAAAAAGGTGGTTCTCATTTAAACACTCCCCTATATATGTATTGAACGAGATTCAAGCGGGGGAAATGGTTGAATTTGCTAGCGGTATGAAAGGAATAGCCTTGAATCTTGAGAATGAGAATATAGGGATTGTTGTCTTTGGTAGTGATACTGCTATTAAAGAATGAGATCTTGTCAAGCGCACTAGCTCTATTGTGGATGTCCCTACGGGAAAGGCTATGCTAGGGCGTGTGGTCAACGCCTTGGGAGTACCTATTGATGGACGGGTAACAAACCAGCTTTCAACAGCCTGAAAAAGCTTCAAAGACTGCTCCTATAGGGATACCGGTGGTGGATCAAAGCAGAGTTTAACCCTCCGGATAAAAAAGGTGTTTGGGTTTGTTTTAAGTATGGGTAGGGCTTGAATTATGATAGTTACACAATTTATTGATGTCTTAAGCCCATTTTAACACATTTCTTGACATATCAAATAAAGCCCTATGATGTTATTGAAAAAATTGATTTGTCTTAAGTCAACATAGTCATAGAATACCTTTTGTACCTAAGATCCCACTAAAAAGTACCTAAGAGCCAACTAATCACAAGGAAATCAAACAAACTATACCACAATTGTTTTTAAAACTCAAAACCTCAACCTTTCTATTTCCGTCATAGCTTTTAAAACTCAAAACCCTCAACCTTCTGTTTGATAACTCAAAATTGCAGCTATCATTATCAGGGTGATCCGCCACCTCTCGATTGCTTTGATGGTAATGGAAGGTCGAGTCCTTACTCAATTCATCGGATGAATTGCGGACTCGGCTAGACTTGTTAGCTGCATAAAATGATAAACCGAATAACTGCCTTCGCTCTCAAAAGAGCTTCCTCTCCTCAGAGAGGTTGTACAGTTCTCTATTTAAAAACTAGAAACTAGGGATTCAAAAAACTAGAAACTAAGAATTCCATAGGAGATACTCGAAACCACCTAAGTGTGATCTTTTTAGTGAGTATCAATATTTGTATGGAACCTTTGGAACCGGTATCTGCCCATAATTGAATAGTAGCTTTAGAGATTCTGGCGGGGTTAATCGTCCATCAAAGTCCATCCTGAATAGCATCCGAAGGGGGCGTACCATCCGTTACCCCTTTGGGAGTAAGGGAGTCATCATCAATTACATTTGAACAGCAACCAGAATTGAACCTCCTGCGGATATAAAAAGGAGGAAGTAAAATAATAAAAAAATAAATAAATATATGTGTGTGTGTGATTAGGTGTTAAGTTAGTTTTAATTTGTTTTATTTTATACTAAAGTTTTTTATTTCATTCATTTGATGTTAGAGACAAAATATATTTGACCACTGAATATAGTTTTTAATTGGCTTGTTGAAATGTTTGATTTGGTGTTGAAAACACACACTTAATCCACCAATTAAAAGTAACGCTTTTGATTTAGGTTTCTCTCTTTCGGAGCATGCAACTTTATGCTTTTGTTGTAACGTTAGAAATCAATCTCAACCACAACCACTAGTTTTCAACGGCAATTGATAATAGAAATGAAACCTAGGATCCAATCTGCTTATTGTTTTTAAGCTCTGGAATTTGGACTAATCACCTAAGTTATATGCAAAATTGTTTATTATAATTGATAAACAACAAACACCCCCAATATGAAAACAATAGAAACGAAACCTAGGATTCAAGAGTGAGTGTTAAGATTACAAGATCCATCATCACCGAAGAATGAAGAACAAATAAAAGAAGTAACTACGTTTAAGTCATCCATCATACGACATATACATCTTTCAGTTGGGATAAAGGATGATTATGTAGTAACTGTTGGTAGAGATGAGCGCGACACAGTAGAAGAAAATGGAATGAACATTTAACGAATTGGAAACTAAGACAAAACAAAATTTTAAAATATAAAATTAATAATTACCAGCAACTTCCTAGTGTTCTAATTTGTTTACAGTTCCTTTTTGTTCAAGGATGTATACCAGTTCTGGTTCTAGATTTTTTAATCGGGTCTATTCTAAAATATCGAAACATGGATCTTCTTGAAAATCATCACTCTCTGTTTCTGATTCAACAACTTGAGAATAATGAAATCGGTAGTATAGAAGTTGTATAGGTGTTCGAGCAACTTACTGAAGTCATAATCACCACCATAGTTCGTAACCATCGTCGATCTCTTTATGTATTATTCTCCTTGACAGAACCCGCAATCATCACCAAATAAAGACTCGCGGAGTGCCAATCGACCATGATGATGGGGTTTAGAGTTTAGAGTTTAGAATTTAGACTCTAAAGGGGGCGCAATCAACAACTTGAGAATGGTGTTTTCTGTTTTCAAATGCAGAAAATGGGTTGAATTTGAAATCCAAGATCACAACCCTATCATATCCTGCCCATTAGTCCTTGCTTCAAAAACTTGTAAACTATGCTTAAAAAATTGCACCTCATAAAAATACTTTAATTTGTAGCATTCATATGTTGCACATCATGCATCAATGCATTGTACCTTTTTTAAAAGTGACAAATTACCATTCTTATCCCTCTCATATGCATATTAATATTAATAATATAATGTGTGTGTATACATATATATATATATATATAATCTTCTTTTTTATCGAACATAATATTTTCATAGATACAAAGAAATACTATTATAGGTTAAGTCCTAGCGTGTTAAAGAAATTCGTTCAAAAATTTTAATAAAATTTTTAGAATAATTAGAAATTTCTCTTGTGCATAAATAATTAAAATTGTAGAATTATTACAACTAACTTTATCACATGACATATAATTTAAAGATTTCGTTGTCTTGAAGGTGTTAAGTTTTTTAAAACCTTGGGAATAAAGCTGTAATTTTTGATGATCTCAAAAACAAAATATAAAATTTGAACAAAATTTATGGACGATCCGTGTAATTCAGTGTTTTACTTATGATTAAAATACTTAAAATGGTCCTTGTAATTTGTGAAAAGGTAAAATAGCCGTACAATACAAGAGTAACCTCATATTATGAGTCACTTGAATCGTGACTGATAGGCGTTTTTATAATAGAAGTAATTTTACTGTTTTAAAAAATCAAAAAAAATTAAGTGAGAGGAAAAAAAATAATAATTAGAGGGAGTTGTAAGTGCTGTAATAAATGTAATGAATTCATGTGAAGGATACGTATATGCAATTGTTGCCCACAAAAATGCTATCAACAACATAGAAATAGAAAGTTTTTTTTGGGCTCTTCTTTTTCTAAAATGTTAACCACATCGTTAGTAATTAATTGTCCCAACTACCGCATTCCTTTCATGCTTCTTTATTCAAGTGTTTAAACCTACTTAGGAGTTAGGGGTTAAACCGAGAACCGTTGAAGCTGCTTGGTCCGTCTATGATTCGGCTTGTTATAAGCAAAAAAATGAAAAGGCTGGAAAATGACTCATCTTTGCCTCATTTTGCAAACCAACCAACAATTCATGAATCGATGGCCACCGGTTCAATTTTCAAAACACCGCCTCTGCTTCAACATTAACTCTCTTGAAATAAGTGATTAAGATATTAAATTTATATCATTGTTCTTAACATTCATAACCGATTGGCAGTTGAATATCATGCTTACTATACAGTAACAAAACCCAAAATAAACCAACAACTAATATATAGTTTTACGTTAAAGATTGCAATTTTGTTACCAAGACTGTATAGGGTGGGAAGGCAGAAGCTTGTGTAAGGGTCCCTGTCCATTCATGTCCTCAATTCCCACACATGACACATGACACATGACACATGACACATGACACATGACACATGACACATGCATGCATTAAAAACAAAACCTCTTTCAAGCAAAATCATCTATCCATCTCACTTCCTATGATGCCTCAGGAGTCACATTCATTCTTGTAAATGCTATATTATATATCTAG
This sequence comes from Flaveria bidentis, assembly GCA_018326385.1. Taxonomy (NCBI): domain Eukaryota; kingdom Viridiplantae; phylum Streptophyta; class Magnoliopsida; order Asterales; family Asteraceae; genus Flaveria; species Flaveria bidentis. The sequence continues at coordinate 11,882 of BJCM01080839.1, forward strand.
AGACAGAGAGGGGGCCCCTCCCTCTCTTCATGAATACATATACCAACATCTGATGCATCCACATTACACACACATATTACATACACGCACTAAGATTGAGTGAAGAATTAAGGATGGGGAGAAACCCGTGTTGTTCAAAGACAGGGTTGAATAGAGGCTCATGGACAGCTTCAGAAGACAAGATTCTCACCGACTACATTACTCTCCATGGTGAAGGCAAATGGAGACAGCTCCCCATCAAAGCAGGTGTATCTGTAATTAAGGAATGCACAATTAAACCAATAAAATTCACTTATAACTAATTTTGCGTATGCTTTTTGAAGGAAAACAATACACTATTTCTCACCAATTCTTGCTTCTTACGTGATGTTAGTACACTGTGTATGTCTATGTTTGTTGCAGGTTTAATGAGGTGTGGAAAGAGTTGCAGGCTGCGATGGTTGAATTACTTGAAACCAGATATCAAAAGGGGCAATATTTCATGTGATGAAGAAGATCTTATCATCAGGCTTCATAAACTCTTGGGAAACAGGTTGGGTCGTTAATATATGAATTTGTATGATTTATAACATGCACACTCATGTCCGTTCTTGAATGTCGTGAAAACAATTTGATCTTT
>BJCM01080840.1:0-11538 GCA_018326385.1 Flaveria bidentis
CAAATTGAATCCAACTGCTTAGAAACCCACTAAAAACATACCCGAACACATACAAACACGTATAAGCATAGACCTGAGGACATAACCGGTCAAGAACGCCATAAAAGCATGAATTCTTACCTTGAATTCTAATTCTTCCTTCTTGTGCTTCTTCAAACCCGAGCTCTGCTCTTTCTCCCTCTAATATCCGAACTCAGAAGTAAAAGTGGCATGGCATGGGCGGCCATGCTACCTTTTACACCCACTTTTCAAACTTTTTGTCCTTTTGGACACTTTTTACCCCTAGACTTGGGTTTTATTTATTTTCCTTCTTTTCTTTCACTTTATTCATTCTTTTCTTTGACTTTAAAATAACCGGGTGTTACACTTTTCAACCTAGTAAAAAGTTCAGACAAACCCCAGTTCGCCAACATTCAAAATTACTAACTTTAAACAATAAACCATTCACAAATCTTGACCTTTTTTCATTTCAATTTCAATATTATCAAGGTAAATCATATCATAAACATTAACATTGATATGGGTAAAAGCTACCTTGTTGCTAAGTAACCTCAATTCCCTCAAGAGCAACCTTAATGACTAAATTACCAACCTCAAACCCCTCAAGAGAAAGAAGTTGAACAAAAGGTTGTAGGTGAAGCCAATTATGTTGATGTTATAGCTTATCAAGAAGATGACCTAGATACGGGTATGAAACCCAACTTTTGTAAAAAGTTCATACATGCATTTCCAGCCCCAAAACAGTTAAAACATGTAAAAGAGGTGTTTTAGAACTCACCTTTGCAGCTCTTTGGGTAAGACTTCTTCAAACCCATTTGCAAATTGAGCTCAAACACCTAAAACCCACCAAACACACACACAACCGAACACACACAACATACATAAGCACACAACCGAGGATGAAACTAGTTAAGAACATCTTAAACACACGAATTCTTACCTTGAATTCGATCTTCTGCTCTTGTTCTTCTTCAAAATCCGAATTCTGCACTTTCTCTCTCAAAAATCCAAATGATATGTGATGTGTGTGACATATAGGTGGCCATACCACCTTTATCACCAACTTTTAAATCTTTTTGTCCTTTTGACACTTTTTACCCTTTAACTTGGGTAATATATCTTTTCTTTCTTTTTCTTTACTTTATTCTTTTGTTTGAGTCTTCAAAAAAAATAACCGGGTGTTACAAGTCCACCCCCCTTATATAGGTTTCGTCCCTGAAACCTATTATTCCTCGAACAAATATGGGTAATGCTTTCTCATTTCTTCCTCAGTCTCCTAAGTAGACTTAGATCCCTTCCTGTGCTTCCACTGTACACGCACAAGAGGAACTACTTTCTTCCTTAACCTCCTCTCTTTACGATCAATGATCGCCACCGGTTGCTCCACATAATTGAGTCGTTCGTCTACCTCGATATCCTCCTGTGGGACAATCATATCCTCATCCGTTAAACACTTTCTCAGATGAGACACATGGATTGTTAGATGAATTCCACTTAACTCTTCTGGTAACTCCAACTTATAGGCCACCTCTCCTACTCGAGCAATAATTCAGAAAGGCCCTATGTATTTCGGCTGAATATGGTGCACTTCATCTCGTATAGATAGTGTCTCCATATCTTTAACGCAAAGACCATGGTTGCTAGCTCCAAGTCGGGAGTGGGATAATTGACCTCATGAACTTTCAACTGTCGGGATGCATAGGCTATAACATTTCCTCTCTGCATCAACACAAATCCCATCCCCGAGTAGGAAGCATCGGAATAAACCACCAAATCTTCGCTTCCACCTTTGTCGGGTCCACCATAATCCCACTGGGATTTACCAAATGACCTAAAAACTAAACCTCGCGCAACTAGAACGCGCACTTGGAGAATTTGGCATACAACTTCTCCCTTCTCAACGTCTCCACACCTCCCGAATGTGACCAGCATGCTCTTCCTCGCTCTTCGAATAAATTAGGATATCATCAATGAACATGATCGCTGATTTATCCAACATCGACCGACACACTCGATTCATCAGGTCCATAAAGCAGTTGGCGCGTTGGTTAAACCAAAAGACATAACAAGAAACTTGTAGTGTCCCTAACGCGTGCGAAAAGCTATATTTGGAATATCTTGCTCCTTAGCCTTCATCTGATGGTAGCCAGATCGAAGGTCTATCGTCGAGAACCATCTGGCACCTTGGAGCGGATCGAACAGGTCATCGATCCTCGGCAATGGATACCGATTCTTGATCGTCAGCTTGTTCAACTCATGGTAGTCTATACACATTCTCATACTACCGTCCTTCTTCTTCACAAATAAGACCGGAGCACCCCAAGGAGAGATACTCAGTCTAATGAATCCCTAATCAAGCAGCTCTTACAGTTGCTCCATCAACTCTTTCCTCTCAGTCGGAGCCAACCGATACAGTGCCTTAGTAACAGGTTGGGCACCTGGCATCAAGTCAATCTGAAACTCGATCTCGCGGTCAGGTGGCACTCCTGGTAAGTCTTCTGCAAACGTATCTGGAAAGTCACACACAACCGGTATATCAGACAATTGTGGTGTTGGCATATCCACATCCTTCACGTAGGCCAAGTAGGCACTACTTCCACACCTCATGCACTTTCCCACCACCGCCATCGAAATCACTTTTGGAATCGTAGTGACTAGATCACCACAAACCGTCATCGCACTCCTGTCAGGCGCTGATAACCGAATCATATTCTTTCGACACACAATATTCGCCTCGTAGTCTGCCAACCAATCCATTCCTAGGACTAATCAAAACCGCCTAAGGTAATCACAAAGGGTCTAACAGGAAACTTGTGACCTTCTAGTTCTATGCCGAATCATTCTATCATCTCAGAAATCCTGGTAGACTTACCTATGGCAGTTTCTACATCGAAGGGCGCATCTACACTCCTACTACTAACTGGCAGTTTAGCACAGAAAGCAGCAGAAATAAAACTTTTACTAGCACCAGAATCAAATAACATAGAGGCTAAAGTTTGGTTTACTAGAAACGTACCTCACACAACATCGGGGTCCGTCCTTGCCTCCTCCTTCATCATTGTGAACGCTCTGGCACTCGCCCTCTACCCTTCTCCTCCAGTCTTCTTTGCTCCCAAACTTTCAGCCCTTGGCTTCTTGCAATCCCTGCTCAGATGGCCACTTTCCCCTTAGTTATAACACCAACCCCAGATTCTCTAGCCACATGATCGGGCTTCCCACTCTTGAAGCAGATGTTCAATCCCCATTTGCATTCCCCCAAATGCTCTTTCCCACATTTACCATATCTCTTCATCCCTACACTAGATGTGACCACACGCCGGTCACCCACCTTCGCCACCTTTTTGTTTGGAGCAGCTCCGCTATGTCCAAACCGTTTCCCATTCAAGTTTCGATCTCCACCACTTTTCTTGATGCCTTCAGTCACCACCATAGTTCTTTCACCATACAATCTCCCTGCCATATCAACCGCCAACCTAAACGTGCTCGGTCGGGCAGGGATCATCTGCCTACGGACATTCGTCGGCAAGCCCTGAATGTACCTCTTAATCTTTCGTGACAGAGGCGTCACCTGATCCAGCACCAGCCCTGCCATTTCATTGAATTTGGTGGTGTATTGTTGATGTGTCATTATTCCTGCCTCCAGCTGCAGGAATTCCCTTTCCACCTTATCCATTTCCCTGTGAGGACAAAACTCCTCAATCACCAACTTTTTCAACTCAGACCACCTCATTCTCCCAATTGCCCGACTACCCTAGGCTTGGACTATATTGTCCACCAACACAGAGCCGAGTCCACAAACGAGTGGGTAGCAAATTTCAACTTCTGATCTTCTTGGAACTCATTGATATTCAGAAAACTTCCATTTCCCTCACCCATCGGTGAGCAGCAGCAGTGCCATTACCATCAAAAGTAAGGGGCTTACACCTTTGAAATGCCCCGTAGTTCCAGCCTCATGCCGCCTCTGGTGCAGGCTCTTCTTCTTCCTCCTCTTCATCATTGGAGAGAACCGCTTCAGTCTCGGGTTGTCTCCTTTCACCCATAGGTCTACTCCTTTCCTTCCTCTCCCCCTCCCGTACAACCTTTATCACTTCAGTCACCACAGACGGTAAGATCGTAGCATGTGGTTCAGCACCACGACCTCCACCACGTGAAGCTTTAGATGATCTACCACCAGCCATCCTCTAACACACACTATAAGATTCAAACACCAACACGGTCATTCAAGGGAACAGCTCAATTTATGTCAAGTATAGTAAATCCCTAATTACAGTGGCCAGTTGTGATTAGCCACTTACTTTACTCTTCATACTCCAATCATTACCTATCCTGACTACATTAGTATCTAAATCTACAAACAGCACATAAACCACATGACATGTGCGTGTAATACCGGTTAACATTACGAAAATACCTGATGGCACGCAGCTACTCGGACTGGCATCCCTTCCCTTTTCGTCCTATTTTCAGTTTAAGTTTAGGCTTATTTTGAAAATTTACCCGTTTCACTTAAACTTTGTCTCTGATACCAACTTGTAAGGCCTCGTTCCTGGGACGCTCACAGCTGATCAATCATTGCACATAAAACATATAATTACATTAATTTGAAATAAACGTTGCAGCGAAAACATTAAAAACAACATTTTCATTAAAAATGCTTTTGCAAAATAGTACAACATTTGTTACATAATATCATTTGTTCGCATTACAATGCAAAAACATTAAACAAAAGAATGTCATCCAAAAGAGCCAAGTAGTCGCCCCGTGCCATCCTCAGCAACTTTACCTGCCAACTAGAAAATGCATAAAAAGTCAATGTTGTTGTGTGAGTTCTAGTTTTATAAAGACATTGCATTACCTTCCATTCGTTAAAACATTTTCATTACTATCGCACGTGATCACACATCGTACATACATCAAGGTAATAATTATTATCTTCATCATCGTTCGTTTAGTACATTTCGCATGTTCGCACATATCGCACATAGTGCACGTATGGAGTGGTCACTAGGACATACTCCCCCTGTGTGCATGAACTCTTATGGATTAGCCAAAATCGCACGTTGTTGATACGCACACAGTTGGACACTCCCCCTGTGTGTGTGTGAACTCTTATGGGTTAGCCAAAATCGCACGTTGTATGACACACAGTAATTAGGAAATCGCACGTTATTGGAGCAGTCACCAAGACTAAACTCTTACTATGTGTATGAACCCTTATGAGTTAGCCAAAATTGCACGCTGTAGACACACACAAGGTAACAACTCTCATTGAATTGTGAGCCTCCCTTCAGTTGCTTGCAAGTCTTTTTATTCGTTCATTCATTATGTTCCACTTTCACTATCTTAAATCTTTCACTTCGTTAAGATAATACTTTACGTTCATTAACAATATCAAACCACGTAAAGTCACATCATCATACGTAATAAGGAACATAACAGATCATAACATGAAATCATACATAAGCATAACATTATCAATCGCACATCATCAATCACACTCATTCATGCCCATCACATCATCTATAACCTCAAAAAGTCAACTTAGATAGCCTCCAGAAACCTCCCAAGTCAAGGCCTACTTAACACTTTTCCCAAAAAGTCAGAAAATATTCTAAGTCTTCATCCGCATTTCCTATTGTTCATCCGCATTTCTTTTGTTCATCCACATTTCTTTTGTTCATCCGCATTTCTTTTGTTCATCCGCATTTCTTTTGTTCATCCACATTTCCTTTACTCATCCGCATTTCTTTTGTTCATCCGCATTTCCTTTACTCATCCGCATTTCCTTTACTCATCCGCATTTGCTTTACTCATCCGCGTTTCCTTTACTCATCCGCATTGACTTTTATTCATCCGCATTTCCTTTTTACTCATCCGCATTCCCTTTTACACATCCGAATTGACTTTTAATCATCCGCGTTGAATTTTACTCATCCGCATTGACTTTTACTCATCCGCATTTCCTTTTACTCATCTGCATTGACTTTTACTCATCCACATTGACTTTTACTCATCCACATTGACTTTTACTCATCATCATTGACTTTTACTCATCTGCATTTCCTTTTACTCATCCGCATTGACTTTTACTCATCCGCATTTCCTTTTACTCATCCATATTGACATGCTCATCTGTATTAACTTGTCATCCGCATTAACATGTCCATCCACATTAACATGTTCATCCGCATTAACTTGTTCATCCGCATTAGGAACACTTAGGCAAATTCTAAAACATGTAAAAAGTTCATACATGCATTTCCAGCCCCAAAACAGTTAAAAACATGTAAAAGAGGGGTTCTAGAACTCACCTTTGCAGCTCTTTGGGTAAGACTTCTTCAACCCGTTTGCAAATTAAGCTCAAACACCTAAAACCCACCAAACACACACACAACCGAACGCACACAACATACATAAGCACACAATCGAGGATGAAACTAGTTAAGAACATCTTAAACACACGAATTCTTACCTTGAATTCGATCTTCTGCTCTTTTTCTTCTTCAAAATCCGAATTCTGCACTTTCTTTCTCAAAAATCTGAATGATATGTGATGTGTGTGACATATGGGCGGCCATACCACCTTTATCACCAACTTTTAAACATTTTTGTCCTTTTGATAGTTTTTACCCCTTAACTTGGGTAATATATCTTTCTTTCTTTTTCTTCACTTTATTCTTTTGTTTGAGTCTTCAAAAAAATAACCGAGTGTTACAGTCTTCATGTAAGTAAAGCAGAAGATGTCATAAAATTATCCAAGCAGAAAGGAAAATATTGAACACTCAAGATCTTTACTTAGCAAAACAGACAAGTTTAATTCATCCAAGTTGATGGGAAAAGGATGCGAAATGCTAAGAATATTTTAGAATGATGGTTTTGTGGTGCATGTATCAACATCCATCTTGTAATCTATATCTAATAGAATTGGTTTATGAATAGATAATGGTTTAGATGTTTAAAGATGGATTCAAAGACATGTGTTTTAGATCATATTTAGTCATCACATTTCTATTTGTGTTTTATAACAAAAGCATGCCTTTCTCACATGAGTAGATCATATGTTCCATTATTTAAATTTTATACCTTCTGTTTTGTTTTTCTAAAAACAAAACTTTCTGATATGTGTATGTCTTTCTTCCTTAAAAGTTTTGGGTTTCAAAACCTATTAAGAAAACAAATAGTAAATAAGCATTAAATCTTTTAGATAATCTCCAAGTCAACAAATAAACAAGAATACTTTTAAGTTTTTCTTAAGAATCCATAATTGAATAATATCATGTCGAGGGTTTCAACCAATATTCAAATATGGTGATATCAAATGATTTGGTAAAAATGGTGGCAATTTGCTTGTCAATTTTAACCTTTATTGTTTTCGTTAAATTATTTTCAACACAATCACATATAAAATGGTATTTTATTTCAATATCTTTGGTCTTAGAGTGTTGAATGAGATTCTTGATGATATAGGGGATCGTAGCATTATCATAATGGATAGGAGTTTCAAGAAAGGTGTAAACGTAGGAAGCGGCAATGTATTCGGCTTCAACACTTCAAATGGAAACTAACGTCTACTTCTTTCATTGCCAAGACACGACTTTGCTTCCCAGATTCTAATATCCACCGGATGTAGATTTGCAAATTTAAACTGCAACCCCTTAATATAAGTAGAATAAGTAAATAGATCAAATTTAGAACTTTTTAGACTCCAAAGGCTAAGCTTAGTCTTATGCTTAAGGTATCAAAAAGTTGTTTTCATAGCAATCATTTGATAGAGTTTACAATTAGCCATATATATACAAACATAAACATATATCAGATCTGCTAGCTATGATATACATAAAATAGTTTATCATGGATTTGTAAAGATGTTGATCTGCACTCTCCCCCAAAAAATCAGAAGTCAATGCAAAACAAGGAGTCCTGGGAGTTATAGCACTCTTGCAGTCATTGAACTTAAAGCGGGTCAAAATGTCACTGACGTATTTTGATTGAAAAATAAGAATACCAGCTTCTGGTTGTTAAACTTATAGTCTGTGAACAAATTTCATCTCACCCACAAAACTTATCTCGAACTTGGCTTTCATAATTTTCTCAAAACTCTTTGCATAGTATTTTGGCAAATCAAATTTCAACATTAACTCTAACCCTTAAGTTAGATATTACCACTTTCTTGGTTAGCAATTTCTGTAGTCAAATGTCCCAAATATACGGTGAAGCACTATTTCAAGTATTAAGCATTTCCTTATTTTGGGGTAAAATTTAATTTTGAATGAAGGGAATCGCCTTCTCATTTGAGGAATATTACGATGAGTTTATTTAGCTTTGTAGGATTTTAAGGAATGGAAGAACTCCCTTGACAATTACCTATGTAAAAAATTGTCGCAACATACATAGTAACACACTAATTATTATTATTTATGTTATTATCTTTTTCACTCTTAGAGAATTCATAGTCGACTTCTTTTAAATGTGTGAGTGTGTTTTCTATATCATAGGGGATGATTATAAGCGATTGTGAGCAAATAAGAGAGAAAATATTACTATATATTTATATATTTAGAGAAACATTATTTATATATTTATAAAAACATTATTCAACCCTTATAATATCTTAATATAGTAATTTTTAGTTTAGTTAGAAGAATAGGAATGAGTAATCCAATATGAATGCTCATATTTTGTGTTTAGAAATTAAATTAAATATAAAATTCTATGAAATAAAAAATTTCCTATGAGTAAATTAGATGGACAGTCCCTGTGGTTTGTACGTATTGTAAGTTTATTTCTCACTTTTCAAAAATTAGAGATGCGGGACTGAATTCTACAAATAGTACACATTAACAGTACCTGACACGAACAAAGGTTAACTCTGTTAGTTTTTTTAAAAGACCAAAATATCCCTATTTTTTATCTTCTTCTCCATATTTTAGTTCTCTACATTCAACACCCACCATCGCTGCCTAAACCATTAATCCATCATCACTGTCGCCTCCTGCACTCTCAACCCACCATCATAGCCGCCTCTACCCTCAACCCACCACCACTTTCACAGCCTCCACTCTCAACTCAACACCACTATCACTGCAGCACCCTCAACCCACCACTACCATCGCCGCCTACACCCTCAACCCACCACCACCGTTGTCATAGCACCCTCAACCCACCACCATCGTTTAGTAGCACACTGAACCCACCACCACCATCAATGTCCGCACCCTTGACCCTTCACCACACAATCAGATTACCAACCTTGGCTACCATTGAACATGATAACAACCTGGTTCATTGAATCTTAAAAGAGAGGGGGTGTTATGACCAATGGTCTTATGAGAGAGAGAGAGAGAGAGAGAGAGAGAGAGAGAGAGAGAGAGAGACTTAAACCAATGGTGATGTTTGATTTCACATATGGTGGTGGAGATGTGGAGGTGGTGGTGATGAAGAAGGAAAAAAAATGATGGAAGGAAAGGGTGAGGTGTGGTGGGTGGGATTTGGGTGGGTAAGTTAAGTTAATTTTTATTTTATAAAAAACTAACCACAATTAACATCAGGAATCACAACTATACATAAAATTAGGCTGCATTTGTAGTAAAAAACTGAATTTGCAACATGTGAAAACGCCAAAGACTATCCATGTTATTTTCTGTTTTCCATTTAAAAAAAAATCTTTATTCATATATACATTATACACACATCCCTACCTACCTACTCACCAACCTGCAACGCGGTGATCTAAGTTGGTACAACAATTGTTAGCTGCCTTCCTTCCTTCCACTCTCTTTCTTCCTCTCAACAATCAGCGACAAACAAATTTTACCTTCATTTTCTCACCAAACACAAACACAAACACAAACACCGTTTAACTCATCTTCTTCTCCGTCAACTTCTGCATCGATTCTATCGCCACTCATTCTCTTTCCTTGCTTTGTCAGTAACCTAATAACATATATACCTTCATTTCCTTTCTCTGCGTTTAATCAGGTCAACTTTCCATTTTATTCTCCAATTTTCCTTTTAATTCATGCTTTTCTTGTACATTCTTGCTTTCTTGTTGTAACTTATTATAAGATCTGTTAATGTTACTTTTGAAGTTATAATTTTGCCTTTCAAAGTCAAGGTATGGATCTTCTCTTTCAAAATGAATACTTGCTCTAATGGCAACAATTTGAAATCTTTTTAAGCACGCTTTATGTTATGTCATATGTGGGTTAGCTTTATAATCGAAAAATGGTTTCTTTCTTCTTAGTTGTTATACTCGTTGACATTTGATACTTTGATCTTGAATTGCAACTTGTAACATATGGAATGATATGTGCCAGCTTGACTCAAGATATGCAAATGTTTCTGGAATGATTTTTTTTTTCTTCAAGAATTAGGGATTCTTGTTCTTATTTTCTTGATATGAAACCAAACAAAAATGCTTCAAATCATTGAAATTTGGCTAATCTTTATGTATTCTAGACGCTAATAATCGAATGTTGATTTCTAGAATGGCTGCAATGGCGTCTCACCAATCTATTGCTTCCAACCGGTCTCATGGGTATACTAGTAATTCTGCCCTTCACAAGGAATGTGGGAATATATCTATGAATTTTATCACAAGAGGCTTTAAACTTGATACTAGACCATCAAAAAGAGAAGGTTTTTGCTGTAGAAAGACAAGTTGTGGATCGATTCAAGCATCATCTTCTTCTTTGCATAACTCAGCTAGCAATCCAATTTTAACCCCGTTAACTGGCACCAACAAGGACCCTTCTAAGAAATCAAGTATGGTATCTTGTGTAGTTTCTTGTCACACACTCACACCTGAAACACATTCCTTTGCCCCAAACATAGGGGTGTTTGAATTTGAGTTTTAAACCTGTAGGCCAAATTTATATATGCAGGTAATTAGTAGTTCAAAGTTATGGAATTGGGCCATTTAATATTTATCTTATAGTTTTGACCCTAAATAACTATGAAACTAGTTATAACCGGTTTATATCAGAATCAAAGCTGACATTTGTTGACACCAAACCTTATCATTACGTATTTTGTTGGCAAAAATTCTCAAATGGAGTTAATGTCCTTGTAGGTGAAGCGGCTTTGATATTGATTAGGCATGGTGAGTCTCTTTGGAATGAGAAGAACTTGTTCACTGGTTGTGTTGATGTGCCATTAACAAAGAAGGGTGTGGAGGAAGCCATTGAAGCCGGTAAGAGGATAAGCAATATACCCATTGACATGATATACACATCTTCCTTGATTCGTGCACAAATGACTGCTATGCTTGCCATGACTCAACATCGCCGCAAGAAGGTAATCAAACTTTTCTTTTTCAGTCGTCACTATCCTTTTCTGGTCCAACTAAAGGTTTGGTGACCGATTGAAATGAAATATTAAACATCCACCAACACCTAATTCTGTTTGACCAGATTTACTTAGTTTTTTATGTAGTTGACCCATTTTGGATAAAATCATAACCCAAATTGGGCCATCCTTAAATAGATGGGTTGAAATTGCCACCTATAAATATAGCAATCTCAAATCTGTTGTATAAAT
>BJCM01080840.1:11558-21935 GCA_018326385.1 Flaveria bidentis
ATAAATTTTAATGATTTTGACTTTAGTTCTTACTGGTCTGTAGGTACCTATTGTCATGCATGATGAAAATGAACAAGCGAAGGCTTGGAGTCAAATTTTCAGTGAAGAAACAAAGAAGCAATGTATACCTGTGGTTACAGCTTGGCAACTAAATGAAAGAATGTAAGTGTGTGTGTGTGTGTGTATATATATATTCCAATCTTGATTTTAGGTAATAATCATTCCTATTTTGGCATTCTACATTTCTTAGACTTACATTTTTTTTCCATCAGGTATGGGGAACTACAGGGCCTAAATAAGCAGGAAACTGCAGATAAATATGGGAAAGAACAAGTACATGAGTGGAGACGTAGTTATGATATACCTCCACCAAATGGAGAGAGTTTGGAAATGTGTGCTGAAAGAGCGGTTGCATACTTTAAAAACCAAGTAAGATTGCTATTTCTTTTCATGCTTCCTGGTCTTTTTTTCCATTTTAATTCATATTACTTTTGCTTTTGCAATTTTAATTTCATATTTTTGTGTTTTTGCCATTTTAAGTCATATTTCTTGCATTTATGTTACATTTTCTGTTATTTGTCATACTTTGGGGTGTTTGGACTTTGGATGTGTGTTTTAGAAGTGATTATGTGATATGGAATGTCAGGATCAGAAAATCAGCTGTAATAAAACATGCAGAAAAGTGTTTTGATATGCTTGTGATGATAAAAGCTGTAATTCTCACAAAAAAATGCCGGTTATCTACTATATGATAAATGACTAAAGTGGACCTTTTTATAATAAAAGGAGAGGTGTTTCTTGAAGCGAGAATAAATTTATCTCAGTTTAGTTAAAATATAGAAGAAGGGGCAAATATATAATTTAATGCTTAGGTAATGAACTTTGTACCAGCTTGTATGAACATCCAAAATTGGTTCTTTGGACATTCAGAAGCCTTGTGCATAATTTTTTGTTAAACTCATGCTTGACATTCAAGTCAAACAAGGATAAGTAATAGAAAACTAATCTTGTGGGTCATGTCTTGGAGCAACCGACATGATTAGTTTTCTATTACCAGAAGACCATCGGTTCAAGTTATGGTGCACCCTAGAAGATTATAGAAACATTTCAATCTAAGATTTGAGTCTATCAGATTGAACCTCAACTCCAAGAAGGAAAAAATGTAATGATTGCTGCACACGGAAATTCCTTGAGGTCTATAATAATGTATCTCGACAAACTCACATCTCAAGAGGTAAGAGAGCGTAACATCAATATTTATTTTAATGTTTGATTATTTTAAAACCGTATGCGTTAATATATGATTAGGTTATAAGCTTGGAACTATCAACCGGGATACCTATGCTTTACATTGTTAAAGAGGAAAAATACATCAGAAGAGGAAGTCCAGCCGCTCCCACCGAGGCCGGCGTGTATGCCTATACTAAGGTCACTATATTTTCCTGTTTGGTGCTTTTAAACTGTAAAACAGTTTAGTTAAGTCTCACTTTTTACAACTTTAACGCCCTCCCGTCCTCGTTTGGGTCCCACTTTTTACATTACTAAGTCGGGTGTGTCCTTTTCTCCATCCTTGGTTATCCGTCCACAAGGACAAACCCAAGATTTTCATAAACCCAGCTAACGGTGTTAAATGGGTCATGTTTGCATGTTGGTTGGGTCGAACCCAAGACGACATGACTTTTCAAGGGTTGATACAAACATAGAAACTTGTTTAACACAAAATTTGGATTATTGGTTTATTTTTCTACATATTAATACTTTAAAATTTACAGACAACAAAAAATACCAATGTATAAAAGATAACTATATAACTTGGTCTTCATTTCTCGTTTATCTTTTTAGTTTTGATATGAACTGTCCGATCAATTTATGTTATGACTTCAAATATACTTTTTTATAAAACATTTATACAAACAAAGGGGTCGACCCGTATAGGATTTAGACTAAAACTCAAACCGGTAATCTCATAGTAGGTTTGTGTCATATCATATATTCACATCACTAAACCAAACAATGGGTTGGGTGTTGGTGGGTATCCTTGGGTGATGTCATGTCCATCCATGAAAGCCCAGTTGCAGGTTCCATTTTAGACATATTACTGGTAGTCACACTTGTGGTGTCACACGTAACGACTGTCAATCTCCAGCATTTGAGTATGTATTTTTCATCCTCGTTGCAGAATTTGGCAAAATACAGGCAGAAGTTGGACGAAATGCTTCATTGATGTCAAAGAATCTCCCGTGCTTATGAAGATCAAAAATAGGCCGTGCTCAAGGTTATTGGGGTTTTCATAGGAGCAAGTTTTCGTCACGGGTACATATATATTCTGGTTTCAAGTTGCTAAAAGTAGCACAGAGAATCTTATTAGGTAAGAGTACTGTGAAAACACATACATGTTTAGTTTACTATTTTGCGTATGGATGTATTAACATATAAATGCTGATGTACGGGCAAGTATTCGATTCTTAGGTTCGAATCTTGCTATCACTGTTTTATGTGAAAACCTATTAAAGACCTTTTACTCAACATAAGTTGTTATTTATATGATCATGTTGTTAATAGAGTGTCGTCACACCACAAAACCTGGGCTAGACAAATAGTTAGATTTACACAATATATGGTTGTTTTATACAAAATACAATGGAAGCATTAAGCTCCACAATAATGAAATGTGCTTTAAGCTTATCCACGACGACACTATACACATTTTCAAGCCAATTTACAGTTTACCCAAGCCTTGTCGGATAGTCATCAGATGGGTTTAACTCAAAATACTTGTTACAGAGGTGTTAACAAGTACATACTAAACAATTTAGCTAATGTTGGTAAGTTTTAAGTTTATGGTTTTAAGCAATCATGAAAATATATCGAAATTATTTATATCAAACAAGTTCATTAAGATGTATTTTAAGAGCACACATATATTTTCAAGTGTTGATCAAGAGCTAAGCGTTGTTGGATTATGGTTATCTATTAGAGTCACTTGCTCTACGTTAGCCTCATCCTAGGTCAACCAGTGTATAGGTTCCATCACAATGAATCCTTATGAGACTTGACTCTCTCACATATTGTATGGGTACGACGGCTGCTAGGACTTACATGAGATATATTACCCAAAGGTCTTCGGTATCAACAACCATTGAACACATCAAAGGTCATACATGGAGTTACTCACCCACAGGTCCATGACATCAAGCCACCCTACCCCGCTCGAAGGTCCTGTAGCATCAACAAAACATTTTAAATCTATTCTGCTTATGGCAGTGTCAAGTCATTTCAATTTTTTTTTTGCAAAACTAGTTCGTGCTAATATATTTCAAATCATGCACATAAGAGTGCTAAATCGTTTTCAAAAATAACATTTGCATGTAGCCGCACTAATTCAATCAAAATATGTGCCTGTCATCAATGCCCTAGGTTTTAGAAAGAATTTGATGTACATATAGGATTACCTCAGTTACTTAACTATCTTCTTTAAGTGTTGGCTGAACCTTTTTTAGGGCAGACGATTTCTAAAGTTTGGGCACATTTTTAATATAACAATTATTTTTCTTGAACGACAACTAACATCATTATTGAATTTAGCATTAAACATATACCACAAACATAGTCATCTTGTTGACCTCACTATATTCTGTCCCACAGCAATATATGTGTTGATGAGTTATCGTAAACCATTAACACAAGTGATAATTTTGCAATGAGGGTTGTAGTGAAACTGGCGGAAGCTTTAGAGATTTCAATGAGAGAAAAGGGGAGCACCAAAATGAAAGTAGAGGGTTGTTTAGGAGTACAATATCAGGCAAGATTGGTTTGACAAGAGCATTGGTAACAGCACGGGAAGAAGAGGAAGTACTAGCAAGAATAGAAGCAAAGGATGGCTTAGGAGCAGGACGGGGTGACATAACTGGGATGAAATCAAGAAACACTCACTTATTTCAAGCTAATTAGTCATAAATGGTGTTTTTTGGTAGTTAAAAGAAGCATACTTTGAGATATAATCAACTTAAAGGGCTATAAAGGTCATTTACATATTCAAATAGTAAATCGTCATAAAACTTCACTTTTTTTATATTTTAGCAATGAATATAAAATCTTGGGTCATGGCGGTACATCTAGTAATTAATAAACTCCATCTTGTTAAAAAATGGGTGTCACTATTCATTTTCAAATCTACTAATAACATATCTTATAATCATTCATTATTATCCAATCATTTATCAATATTATCAAAACATTATATTATACTATAACACATTTATAAAGGTTGGTGGACCTTTTTTTATTTTTTTTCTTCAATCTCATCGTTTATGTTATATACTTTAAAGGACGAATGAAAACCTAACTATGTGACCTAGTTTAATGGTTAGAGTGTTTGTCTTTTCACTAAATGGTCATGGGTTAGATTCACCATCTCCTCTAACTCTCTAACTCACTTTAGATAGTATTTTGTTTCAACTTCACGTGTCCCTTGCCTGTGCTCTATCCCTTCCTAAGCCGAATCACACAAATTTTTTGTTTTTTTTTTTTCAATATTAATTCTTTCGGTATATTTTTTGCATTTGTTTAATACTATAGGTTTTTTTTTCTTTTTTATAATTCTTATATAAGGTAAGGTTATCTTGAAAACCATTTTTTGTGAGAACTCTAGGAACCAATATGAGCCACACATTTCTTATCACATTCAAGTCACATACCATTTTCTCATTCTTTAAAAAATTCATAACTTTTTTCACATTATTATTTTTTTTAAAAATTTCACATTTAATTTCAGTATTTTTAATATTTTCAACGCCTACCGTATCGATATATTTTTTTTTATAAAAAGTCATCCACTTGTTATTTACATGTGTAAATCTGGTTATATATATATGTGTAATACTGATTTACACATGCGCAAATCCAGTATTACACATGTGTAAAACGAATTTCGTAAAAAGAACATGAATTTTTTTATTTTTTATTTTTTTGTGATAGAGAAAAATTAGGGAAACATTTGTGTGTTTTTATTTTCTTTATTTTTATGTTATAAATTTTTTATTATGTTTTTGTTAATTATCATTTTGTCATTAAAAACTAGTGGCCCATATTTGTTCTTAAAGTTCTCTAAAAAATGGGGTTCTCATTTGATCCCTTGCTAAAAATGGGTTATCTTGAGAACCACCTTTTTTATGACATTTTAGTCATATGCAGCAAGTCACATGCCACTTTCACATTTTTTTAAAACGTTCATAACTTTTTTTTACGAAATTAAAACGTTCATAACAATGGGTTATCTTGAGTGAGTGCTAGTCTTCTACATTGATAGTTTGAAAATATTTAATCAGTGATAGCAGTGAAATCATGTCAACCAATGACATATCATAATAATAAAATAATGACTTAGCATACATATAACATATGTCAACCATATGAAAACATCATTAAGATAACTTGTGTGTATATAATTACAAGACACTAATGATATGCTTGGAGAAAGAAAGACTCTTGTGATAATGCAATGCACAAAGCAAAGCAGTCATATGGTTACATTAGGCAAAACTCCAGTGACATGCTAGAAGATAAAACTCTAGTGACTATACAATGCACAAAGCAAATGCAATCATATGCTTACATTAGGCAAGACTCATGTGATATGCTTGCACTTGGCAAGACCATTAACCATCCAATTCATAAAGCAATACAATCAATTGATTCAAGACTCCCATAACCATGCACCACATATAGCAAAGCAATCAAATGCTTGCACAGGACAAGACTCTAGTGGTCATCACTAAATAAAGCAAGGCCGTCAAATGATTGCAAGACTAAAGTGACCATGCAACACACAAATCAAAGCAATCATTTACACGAAGTAAGAATTGGGTGATAGGTAGAGCACAAAGGTAACCTTCATAACATGCAAATCACAACACACGTTAACTTTTGTTAACAGTGATATACATTAGAACTTAGCATACGTGTATGTGAATGACATTGAATAGACCTAAAATATCATTCTAAGTATCATTAAATTATGGTAGGGAACCAGATACAAATGAGCATTCACATTTGGGTGAAGATAATTATTGGAATTTCTCTAAGTATGGTCAGGTTTAGGTGAGGAAATAGGTACGGGTGGATTTTCATATACGTGTGTAGAACTTTAAATTCGGGTGGTTAATGTTTCTAAGTGTGGGCAGGTTTAAGTGAACATTCATATGCGGTGAATTTTATCACATTCGATTGAAAAAGTTTACATATGTGTGAACTATCTATGTGGTTAAGTAAAATCACATATGGGTGAATACGGTCAGGTGCAAACTACAATGTCATATGCTGGAGGGTAAATCCTTATATGGATTATTAACACTTAGAATTATTTCTATGTTAATCACATGCGGCTAAACATTTCACAGTCGATGGACAATGCCATATACAGGTGGTTTAAAAGCACCTATGGTTGTTTTTAGTGAAATCTTGACTAAGGCTAACCATATACGGGTGAAGAATCCCACATATATGCGTATATTGATATTTTGGTATATGCCTAAGTGTTAACATGTTAAGGAAATAGTGTTAACTTTGAAAAGGCTATTCTCATGCGGGTAAAGTTCACCTTCGGGTGAACAAATCACATTTGGTAATTAGTGACATGTGAGTAAGTAATATGTCTAAATTACTAAATGTGACAACTAGTAATTTCAAGTCAATACTCGGCCTGACTAGTTATAATTATGCATATCATACATGAATTTCAATTGAGTTTCATTTATTTAAAGTTATTCATGCATTGCAAATTCCATACATAACATTTTATGCATCGATTATTCAGATTAATTACCAGTTTCACGCTGTACAACTGGCACACACGAACATTGGTGGAAATGAATATATAAGTAGTTATATATATATATATATATATATAAGTGTTACAAAGTATTTTTAGAACTGAAATATATACGTGAAAATAATCTAAATTATTTAGAAAACTTGAACGCGCAAATTGATAATTTACCCAATAGAAATCATGTTAACACAACTACTAGATAGGCAATGTAATATCAACACAACAATATACGATATTATATATGCTTATATAATATTGGAATGTATTTTAAAAAGTTAAAAGTAAAAATATAAAAATATGTAAAAATATCTACAATAGAACAAAGAATACTCAATACAACAAAAATTAAAAACCAAACGCACCACCCCATGCCTTGTAGTTGTCCCCTATGCTCTCCCCATCTCCCTTCTTTCCCTTTCACCAATTTCACACAAAAAACTTCTTTGACTTTGTGAAATTAAAAGATTGCATGTTTTGTAAATCTCTTCCTATCATGATTAAAGACATTTGACTCCATGCCCGTTTAGAAGTCATCCTTTTTTTCTCTTCCCCTTGTTGAACGACATCCACTCAAAACCCACATAAAATATTTTAATTTTACCAAGTTAAAAGTTATAAGTAAACCTTTAACTCTTCACTTGAACTTCAACCATCACTCTCTCTCACTTCTTCCTGCTTGAAAATTTGGCCAACACACACACACCACCATTTCATTGTCTTTAAAACTTTTATTCTACAAATTTTGTGTGAGTCAAGTGTCATAAGTAAAACCAAGTGCTTTTAGAGATTTCAAACATCCTACAACTTCTTTTCCATCTACCTTTGCTTGATTTTGAGTGAAAATACTCTTTCTACTTGTTTATATAAATTTTATTTTATCATGTTTAACCATCTACTAGTTTATATATAAATATTTTCATCCAAAAAAATATTTTTGTTAGAAAAGTGTTCTTACAAACAAAGGGTTACAAGAATAATGTTTCACCCAACACATACTAATATGAGCAAAATATTCTTTTCTTAAAAAGTAAATAATCATATGTTCATATTTGATAAAATTACTTGGTAATTTTAATGTGGCTTTTTGTAATTCAAACCAACCCATTACCTCATGACAACTAAGCAAGGTAAACTAAGACACACTATGCACATGTATATATAAGAAAAATGATGAGCTATGACCTAATGTATCTTTTTATAACCTAAATCAACCAACTAACCATGACAAGGCTTATTAAGACCCATAAAGGCCCAATTAATCACGCATGTAGGGCTGCAAACGAACTAAATGTTCAACGAATAGTTCGTGAATCGTTTGGCAGGAAGTTCGTTTATGTTCGTTCGTTTAGTAAATGAACGAACACGAACACGAACACGAAAATTCTGTTCGTTTAGTTAAACGAACGAACATGAACACAACCCACGCTCGTTCATTTATGTTCGCGAACGTTCGATAACGTGTTCGTTTATGTTCGTTAGTGTTTGTTCGTGAATGTTCGATAAAGTGTTCGTTTATATTCTTAATTATTGTGTTAGTTATTTTTATGACTATTATATCAAGTATTTTTTTGATATATATGTTAATACTTATTATTTTTTATTAGTTTTGTGTAATCTTTGTAATTAAAAAACATAAATTTTATTCTATAATAAATCTATAATAATTTGTATTTATGAAATTTTTTGTGTTCATTATGTTCATGAACAATTGTTTGTGTTCGTTTGCTTTTGTTTGTGTTCATTTGCTTTTGTTTGTGTTCATTTGCTTTTGTGTGTTCGTTTGTGTTAGTTCATGAACATGTTCATTTTCTTAATGAACAAACACCAATAAGAAATCTCGTTCGATAAGTGTTCATGAACACTTCATGAACAGTTCATGAACAAGTTTATTTCTTAACGAACGAACACGAGCAAGGCCTTGTTCGTGTTCGTTCGGTTCTTTTGCAGCCGTACACGCATGCGTATTTAACACCAAAAAAACGGGTTATAACCTAGTATAGACCAACCCAACTAGAAGGACAAATTAGTCTGCTTAACATGGAATAAGGTCAAACTTGTACCTCGAGAAATGTGGCTCTGATCTATTGAAGAGATATTTACGCCAAACTTGATTTCAAAATCATCATCATCATGCCATTTCATTATGGACATCAATAGTACATTCAAATAAATAAACATACGTTGAATGGGGCTTGATACACAATCATATAAAGAAAACGGATCTTGAACGTTGTCAGTAACACTCGAAACCTTGTATAATAAAGACGAAACATCGTGTTATAGGAGGGGGCGTAAGCTTATAATAACTAAAATCAAAACGTTATCGCGAATCTACTTGTTAAAGAGGCGTTGATAGTATACATAACTTTATATAAAGAAAACAAAACATTGATTTAATTTTAACATTCAAGACTTTATACTCAAATATAAAACGTTGATGTAGTTAAAATCATGCTTTGTGGCGAGTTTATTTCCTATATTATTTAGAGTAAATTACACGGATAGTCCTCAGGGTATGAGCGTATTGCAACTTTAGTCCATACTTTTAATAAATTACAGATGAGGGCCTGAACTATGTATGATATGCACATCGGCGGTTCCTGATGCTAACTGAGGTTAAGTTTCTCTGTTAAGTGTAAATTACCAATATACCCCTAAATAAAAAAAGTAATTTATAAATAAAACCTAACTTACCCCACCCATCAAACCTCACATTCTCCCACCATCTTCTTCCATCTTCATCTTCATCTTCATCTCCATCTTTATCTTTTTCATCTTATCTTCTTCATTTTTTTCATCTTCATCTTTATTTTTTCCATCTTTATCCTCATCTTCATCTTCTTTTTCTTCGTCTTCGTCTTCGTCTTCTTCTTCGTCTTCGTCTTCGTCTTCTTCTTCGTCTTCGTCTTCGCCTTCGCCTTCGCCTTCGCCTTCGCCTTCGCCTTCGCCTTCGCCTTCGCCTTCGCCTTCGCCTTCGCCTTCGCCTTCGCCTTCGTCTTCGTCTTCGTCTTCGTCTTCTCTCCCCCTCTCCCTTTTCTCTCTCTCTCTCTTTTAAAACTCTCACTCTTTGGTGGTGGGTTGGCGACGGTGGTGGTGGGGTTGGCGACGGTGGTGGTGGGCTGGCGACGGTTGTGGTGGGCTGGCGACGGTTGTGGTGGGTTGGGGGTGATGCGGTGACGGTGGTGGTGGGTTGGCGACGATTGTGATGGGTTGGGGGTGATGTGTTAATGGTGGTGGTGGGTTGGCGATGATGGTGGTGGGTTGGAGACGGTGGTTGTAGGTTGACGACGATGGTGGTGGGTTGGCTATAGTTGTAGTGGGTTGGGGGTGATGCGGTGACGGTGGTGGTGGGTTGTGGAGGTGGGTTGAGATTGTCGGCACCGACATCGGTGAGGGGTTGAGGGTGCAGGCGGTGCGGTGGTGGTGGGTTGAGGTACATGCGATGGTGGGTTGAGGGTAGAGGTGGCGGCGGCGGCGGTGGATTGAAGGAAGAGGTGGTGGTGGTGGTGGTCGTGGTGGTGGATGTTGAATGTGGAAAAAAAGATAAA
>BJCM01080850.1:0-10133 GCA_018326385.1 Flaveria bidentis
ATTTCTTATTGCTGGTGTGAGAACTTCCGAAGCTTCTACTTCAGTACTCATGTGCATGCATGCAGAATGGACTTTGGGTGTTTGGTTGCTTCAGCCTCTTCATAATTCTTTACAACAAAGTCTGAGGACAGTCTGAAGACAAAGTCTGAAGACAACAGCTGAAGACAACAGCTGAAGAGAACAGCTAAAGACTAAGTCTGAAGACAACAGCTAAAGACTAAGTCTGAAAATAGCTGAAGACAACAGCTGAAGACAACAGCTAAAGACAAAGTCTGAAAACAGCTGAAGACAATAGCTGAAGACAAAGTCTGAAAACAGCTAAAGAAAACAGCTGAAGACAACAGAGGTCACAACAGCTGAAGTTCGCTGAAGGACGACTTTGGTTGCTTCAGCCTTCATAATTCTCTACAGTTCACAACACTCATCCAACTGAGAACATCATAGGGGATGTCAATGAAGGTGTGAGAACAAAAGGGCAGACTCCTCATGGGAACGTCTACTTATACTCATGCTTTTTATCCCAGATAGAACTTAAGAATGTGGAAGATGCCTTGAAAGATAGTAGCTGGCTTGACTTGATGCAAGAGGAGTTGCTTCAATTCAAGATACAGAAGGTTTGGAATCTATGTCTGATACCATCTGGTCAAGTACATATAGGCACTAAATGGGTTTTCAGAAACAACAGAGATGATAGAGGCTTGATTATCAAGAACAAGGCAAGACTAGTGGTTCAAGGATACACCCAAGAGGAAGGAATCGATTATACTGATGCCTTTGCACCTGTTGCAAGACTTGAGGCAGTTAGGATCTTCCTTGCTTATGCTGCATCCAAGGATCTCATTGTATACCAGCTTGATGTCAACTGTGCTTTTCTATATAGGGATATAGATAGGGAAGTCTACGTGTGCCAACCTCTAGGATTTGAAGACCCATAGCACCCCAACTATGTGTGAAAATTGGATAACGCTCTATATGGGTTGCACCAAGCACCTAGGCTGTGGTATGAGACTCTATCTCAGTTTCTTCTAAAGAATGGCTATACTAGAGGTACCATTGACAAAAGTCTCTTCATCAGAAAGTCTGGAAAGGACATTTTGCTTGTTCAAGTCTATGTTGATGACATCATATTTGGTTCTTCAAATGACCAAATGTGCAAAGACTTTGAAAGCATTATGAAGAAGAAGTTTGAGATGAGTTCCATGGGAAAAATGGACTTTTTCCTTGGAATTCAGGTGAAGCAATTGAAGAAAGGCTTCTTCATCAATCAATCTAATTATTTCAATGACATCTTAGAGAGATTTGAGATGAAAAATTGCAAACCAACCAAGACACTCATACCCAGAAATGATAACCTTTGTCTTGGCCTTGAGGGGGAGGATACTGATCAAAATCAGTATAGGACAATTATTGGTTCTCTGATGTATCTCACAGCTAGTAAACCTGATATAATGTTTGCCACTTGCATCTGTGCAAGATATTAGGCTGCTCCAAAGGTGTTTCACCTAGCTGTTGCAAACAGAATGCTCAGATACCTCAAAGGAGCACCTAAACTAGGTCTCGGGTATCCAAGAAATAGCGAATTTAATCTCTATGAATACTCTGACAGTGACTATGGTGGCTGCAACATTGACAAGAAATCAACATCAGGAGGATGTCAATTTCTTGGTGGAAGGTTCATCTTATGGAAATGCAAGAAACAATCTTGTGTTTCTACATGAACTGTTGAAGCTGAATACATTGATGCTGCTAGCTGCTCTGCTCAGCTACTGTGGATTCAGAACCAGATGTTAGACTATGGATTCAACTTTATGAGTACTCCTATCCATATTGACAACAATAGTGCTATCTCCATCACTGAAAATCTAGTAAAGCACTCCAAGACAAAGCATATTGATATCAGGTACCATTTCATTAGAGATATTCATGAGAAAAATCTGATTAAGCTAATCAAAGTTGATTCAAATGAACAATATGCTGATTTGTTCACCAAAGCTTTTGATGAACAAAGAATTAAGTATCTCATACAGCTATTGGTACGATAAACATTGATTATATTACCTCTTTGAAAACCTTTTAATATGTAATGTCTTATGTCAATATAATCTAAGCCCTGTTACAAAAGCTCTCTCTGAAATTTTCTAAGTACAAATTTCTTCCGAAGAGAAATTAACCCTTGGAAGATATTTACATATCTTCTGAAGAAAAATTCCTCCAAGGATAATTTTCTTCTCGGAAGAGTTTTTAGTCTCGGAAGAAGCGATTGATTCAATATCAGATCTACTTCCGAAGCTTATACGAACTCTCATTCAGAAAGCAATTCTTACCTTCGGAAACAAGGTTGTTGCCTCGGAGGTAAGAGTTGCCTTCGGAAGACAAATTACCTTCGGAAATGTTTTATATTTGGAAGAGAGAATTTACTGTGCAACGGAAAACTCTTGGGCCCCACACTATAAAAATTTGAGATTTTGTTAATGATGTTGGATTATTTAACTGAATTAAACCTTACCGCCACTGTTAATTCATCCATTAAAACATCACATCACCTTATCCTAACCCCCATTACCGCCTTTCCACCCGCTTTTACATAATCCTGACTATTCACTTTCATCTTCTTACCTAAATTTTTATTGCGCTAAAAGCTTCCTTCACTCTCAATTCACCCAAGCTCAAACTCATCCAAACTCACCTTTCACAAATGGCACTCAACCCTCAGCACAACCAAGTCGTATTTCTAGATTCTTCAAGAGATGCGGACTTCTCAGAAATCATCTCCTTTCTCACCCAATCATCTTATTACATAGCTCTTACCATTAATCCCACTGTTTACTCCAATCAAATGGCCGAATTTTGGGATAATGGTCAAGTTAAAACCCTAAATGGGGTTCGTGTGATTAGGTCCCGCATTTGTGGACAAGAGTTAGTCATCACTGAACAACTTATCAGGGAGCATCTCGAGCTTCATGATGAAGGAGCTCCTACAGAATTCCCCAAAACAGATTTAGACAGCACATACATCCTCATGGGATATGGTGGAGATGTGAGCAGGTCGACTGTCTACAAATTTAACTTCTCCTACAACTGAAAGTTCCTCTGCATGTTGTCCTTCACTGTCTGTCAAATAAGTCTGGGGGATGGGACCAAATCCTGTATGAACTAGGATACTTAGTTCATGGACTGGTGAGAGGCCTCCGCTTCAATTACTCAAGATTTGTGCTGACCAATCTGATTGGGAATCTTCAGAAGGAAACATTCTTTATGAATCCCAAATTCATTCAACACATCATCAACTATGAGCTGGACCAGAGTCAGCTTGTCTGTGCAGCTGCTCTAACTGTCCCTCAAATGAGGCCTACCATCTTCAAGACTTTGAAAAAGGTATCCACCAACTTCACTGGAAGGTACACTTCTTTACTTCTAGGTATGACTAAGCATATAGCTCCTGGTGACATCCCTGTTTATCCCACAGGTGATGAACCCATACCAGCAACTACCCCCATAATGCCAACACTACCTTCTCATCCCATCACTATCACATACCAGAGACGACCTAAACGAACCCTTGTTCAATCTACTCTGATTGAACAAGTTCCTCCTGTTCAATCCAAAAAGACTAGAGTGGAACAATGGGCTCCCACTCAGTTTGAGGTCCCACCATCCTTCTCATTTGACCTCAATATGGGTCCTGAGTCTTCTCAGTCTCAAACCCATGAGCCCCACACCCTAGCCACAAGCCCTCAGAGTGAGTATTTACACTCTTCTGAGCAGCCAACAAGGGACAGACCCACTAGAGGCTCAATGCCTGTAGACATTAACCAAGGTCCCGGGTCAGTAGGCTTAATCTTCTTATCTTTCACTGACCTTCTTTTCAAACCTGATGAAGAGATAACATCCCTCCATGGCAACAAAGTTTATCTATAACACTCTCTCCAAGATCAATAGAGCGTAGAGAGATCTCTTATCTCTAGCCCCCATCAGCAACCCATTACTGAGGTGAGTCCCACTGATGTGAAGGGGATCCATGCGAATTTAGTTGCCACTACAGAAGGTGCCTCAATAGACCTTATGGACAGTGGTATTGTCTCTGAGACTGAATCTGCGGAAACTATGCCTTTTGATGACTCTAAAAGAGACATCATTAAGCAAGGGAAACCAGGGTGCCAAGAAACCACATATGGTGGTGAGGCTGAACATACTAGGTATGTTACCTCATCTCCCCATGATTCTTTAAAAGAAGATAAGGGAAGCATGAAACTCCTCATTCAAGACCTTCTTTCTAAAGTCTCAAACCTTAAATCATTGGTTAGGACTTTAGAAGAAAGGACTGCCACTCAGCAACTTGAGATTGATAATCTCAAGGCTAAACTAGCTGAGAAACAAATTGAGAGATCTGTTAGGCATGTACTTGTTCAAAGCCAAACTTCAAATTCAACACTTTTAGCTCCATTCACAACCTTGTCTGAGTCATCCGAAGTTGTACTTCAAATCGACCCAAGGATGCTCAAAGATCTTTACAGACTCTTTTCCATGTTTCTGTTGAGATCCTCTATTGATCAGCCACACCCTGATGCTACCATGATGTACTTTGGAGCAGAAGAGCTTTAGAGGCTAGGTGCACCTTCTACCACTATGGAAGAAGTTGGTTAACCTAAGGTCCAAATGTAACCTAAGATTCAATTCGAAGGGGAAATGTGGATTGATGGCCCAGCAACTGAAACAGTTGGGACAGAATCTACACCTCCTCAAACTTCCAAAGCTAAAGTTAAAGCCTCGGAAGAACAACCAAAATCTTCCAAAGCTGAAATGGAAATTGCAGAAGGATTGTTTTCACTGTCCGAGGATCTAACCATCATAGATGCAATCCTAGAACTTGCATCTGAGGTGAATAATGAGGACTTTCTGGATCTACCTCTAGCCTAGACACCCTCTCTGCCTCTCTCACAAACAGAATCCACTCTCCAAGAACCACCAAAGTCAAGCTCTTCAAAGGATAACAAAGGGACGAAGAAGATGACTGCGGAAGAGCTTCAGGAAGAGGAGAAGATTGAAAGGTTAAAGAGAAAATGAAGACTTCCAACTAGGAAGCTGCTAGCTGACAGTACAAAAGCAGCTGCAGCCAACCAGGAGGTTGTCTACAACAAAAAAAGAGAAGAGATCATTGATCAGTTCATTCAGCTTGGAGGTGCCAATGAAGAAACACTCCTACTACCACTAGAGGAGTTGGTGAAACTGGAAAAGGCAACCAGGCTACAGCATGAACAACAAAAGGAAGCAGCTAGGTTGGCCTTAGAGGAAGAAAAGGAAAAAGAACAGAGGGAGGCTAACATGTAGCTTAGGAGGGAAAGGATAGAGTTCCTAACCTCCAGAGGCTTCTCTCTTCAAGAGCTGTCTCCACACAATGATGAAACGATCCTTTGGCTCTTCAACAAAGAGCAGGATCAAATGGAGAAAGAGAGAAAAAGAGTTACAAGAGAAAAGTTGAAGGAGAAGAAGAAGAAGGAAGAAGAAGCAAGGGTCACTGAAACCAAGAAGCTCGATGAGAAAGCATGGATAAAAGACTATCTCCAGGCTCATGGCTTCTATGGAAGACAGGTGGGTCCTATGTCTGAAGGACACTCCAACGGATTGTTAGTGAAATCAAGGCTTACATCCGTTTGGGCAAAAAGAGATGTACAGAAGGGTACAGGGGATGACCTTCACACCAGCCACCTAACCCCAACCTAAACCTATTCTCTCTCCATTCACCATCAAAACTGAACCTTTCACCCCTGAACCCTCACCTTTACCCTTATCCACTCCATCTCCTCAACCACCCAAACTACCCATCCTTCAACCCAAAACTCTTACCATAACCACTTCACCTCATCCTACCCAACAATATTCTAAGTCATCCCCTCAGCCTTCTAAACATCTCTCTCTAGAGGAGTTTAAGGCAATCAAGACAAAGCTTGCCAACTGTACAACTTTGAGTGACATCTCCTGTGAGGAAGACTCTGTCAACATAACTTATGTTGATGGATCTTCATGTTCCCTCACAAGAGATCAATTTCTTGATCTGCCCAAAGGAACATTGGACCATGTTGCAAGACTTCTAGGCCTCAACTCAGACTCATTAATGATGAAGAGAAGAGACTAAGAAGAAAGCTGGTGACTCTGCTTGATACTAAGAAAGAGGACAAGATCCCTAGCCAGCCTCTTGTGCCTAGAAAGAAAATACTCTAGTGGAGGTTTGATGAAGCTACTCACAACTTTGTTGTGGAAAGGGAGAATGGTGAAGTCAACAGACTGAATGCCACCTCTCTGCTACACTCTAGCAGGTTTGATATTGCTGAGTTAGCAGAGAAACCATTCTCCAACCCCTCCTACTCTAAAACTGTTGCTCTTATTAGAAATCATCTCAACAGTCTTCATCTTGCTGAATTAACTGCAAAAGCCAAGATTAAAGAAGAGTTGAAGTTGAGAAGAAAGGAAGACAAGGAAAGACCTCCTACCAAAGGCACAGCCTTTCTACAGATGGTGGAGGGTCCTGAATTAGAACCTATAGTTAGATGGGAATATGATTATAGCTCCCATCAACTAACTCTTTTCAGAGGGCCACAACAAAGGGTACATATCATTCAAGGTGACAGACTGGAGTTCCTGTCAACTAAAGATTTGTACAAACTTCTGAGCAATACATCAAGAAAGAACAAAGAAACTGACAACTATCTACTTTCCTTGGTACTGAAAGTTTTGAGGAGCAGAAACAAGTGAGGTTTTGGTAGCATCAGCCAAGGGGGAGTTTGTTGGATCAAGTAGAAGGCTGGTGCAACCAAAACCAAATCACTTAGTCAAATTTTGCTACTACTTACAAAGGCTTCCGAAGCCAAGTGTGGAGCTTCCGAAGAAAGTAGAGTTCTTCTGAAGACAAAGTGAAAGATCATCTTCCGAAGACAAACTCTACTTCCGAAGTCAAAGAACTTACTTCCGAAGATCAATTCTAAGAAGAAGAAATCAGAAGGTTGTTTCCGAAGTATGAAGAAAGAAGAAGCTCTCAAGCCTCGGAAGAAGCAGCCTCTTCCGAAGTATAAGTGGCTTCGGAAGTACTTGTTCTTCCGAAGCCATTTAACCTTCGGAAGACACTGCTATGAACCAGTGGTTATAAGTATGGTCTCTAACAATCCACTGCAGACCTCTGAGATACTGCATGACGCTTTCTCAAAGAGCCATGTAGTTGACCATACTTTATTCCACTGTTCCCCTTTTGTTAGATAGCACAGTTGCGAACTTTAGTTGGTGACAAAAGGTAAGTCATGGACGTGTCATGACTACCATATCTTGGATAAGACTTTATCTAAGATACCTTAACTCTAGCATTGTATTATTTGCTTTAGTTATAGGATCCCAGCAAGAATCAAAGTATATCCGGCTGTAGGTCGTATTATATATAGTTTCTCACTGTAACTCATAAACCATGCTTTTAAGAGTCTTGTAACATTTGATTTAAGAAGCAATATACGCAAGTACCTTGAAAACTACTTCTTGTGTTCTTTACTACTTATTATATTGTGATCAACTCTTATAGACTCTACCTTTCATCTGAGTGTAGTTCAAGCGAGTTTGAGAGAAAAACAAAGTGTTAAGTGACCTTAACCGATCCTGCAAAGTTCTTCCGAAGACAAAGTGCAAGATCAACTTCCAAAGACAAACTCTACTTCTGAAGTCAAAGTGTTCACTTCCAAAGATCAAGTCTAAGAAGAAAAGATCAGAAGACAACTTCCAAAGTATGAAGAAAAGAAGAAGTTCTCTAGCCTCGGAAGAAGTAGCCTCTTCCGAAGTATAAGTGGCTTCGGAAGAAATTGTTCTTCCGAAGCCAACTACCCCTTCGGAAGACACTACTATGAACTAGTGGACATAAGTACGATGTCTTTGACACTCCGCTGCAGACCTCTGATACACTACATGGAATTTTCTCAAAAGCCATGTAGTTGACCATACTTTATTCCATTGTTTACCTTTATTAGTTAGCACAGTTGCCAACTTTAGTTGGTGATAAAAGGTAAGTCATGGACATGTCATGACAATCATATCTTAGATAAGACATTATCTAACATACCTTAAACTATAGCTTTATAGTATTTGCTTTAGTTAAAGGATTCCAGCTGGTATCAAAGTATATCCGGCTATAGGTAGTATTATATATAGTTTCTCATTATAACTCATGTCATATGCTTGTAAGAATCTTGTAATACTTTGAGTTGAGAAGCAATATATGCAAGTACCTTGAAAATTATCTTTCTGTGTTAATTGTTAATTATTATATTATTATCAACTCTTAGAGAGACTCTGCTTCATCTAAGTGTAGCTTAAGTGAGTTTGAGAGAAAAACCAAGTGTTAAGTGACATAAACCGATCCTGCATAGACATGTCACACTTATCACACTACTTCATAAACCTACTGATGTTGTCACAAATTAGACCACATACTCAAACTTGGTGGTGGTGGTGTTGTCGCAACATATCGCACCCTAAGGGCTATTAAACAATCATTTTTATTTTGGTGAGCCACGGGGAGTACTCACCGGAAGAAAACACGGTGTTGTGTTAGGGTGAGTGGTTGTGGTGTTATGGAGCTAACAACTTGGCCGCCCGTCCCATCCTAAGAGTTTTTTCATCAAGATAAAGCATTCTCAAACAACATCATCAGTGTTGCACTGTTGTGTTTTACGGTCTTTGGGAGAAGTGAGTAAACTATAAAGTATGTATATTCTAGAGTTTTTTAATGAAAGAATTCAAAAAAGGATTTATTACAAGTGATGCTAGAGTTAGAGGGAAGCAAATTTAGGTCGGGGCAAAAGTAAAGCCAGATAACAAATGAGTCAAGTAAAACAAAAAGGTAAATAATATGAACATCTTTTTTAACTGGGAGATGTTAACTGTTGGTTCAAGCCTTTTGGAAACACACACTTAAAACTCACGAATTGTTATTGCTTGAACTATTGATAGTAAAACTTACGTTAAATAGAAAAAAACTAACAAACTCCTACGTGAACATGCTCCATGATCTCTAAATAACTCGGTCAACATATTGACCAATTCACACAATAATCAAATACTAATTAAACTCTAATAAAACAACTAAACAAATAATATTAAACACTTCTCCTGCAAGTTTAGAGCCAACGTCAAACTGAAACCAAATCTCACAGCCCATGAACACACCCGTCTGACCCGTTAACTTGTGACCCGCGAACCAAATCTGATTAACCCAACATTCACCCTCTTAATCGGTTTGTTCACATCACTCTCCTTACCATAGCATTGAATCATGATCTTCTCCATCTTGACTTTTCCTAGACACCCGATCTTCACCCCGATCAAATCCAAAGTCTTCTCTAACCGAAACATCTAACATGGCATCTCGCTGGAACCCTATTCATTAATGCCTTGACTCTTTACGGGTCAACGACCTCTTCCTAGGTCATAACCAAAGTCATCCGACTTGAACTCCAATGCCATAATATTGACACAACTATCTTGTAGTTTCTCCAATCTCTTCAAATCTTAACAACCATAGACTTCACTAATCACACTTGTTTAAAGAGGCTTCTTCAACCGATCAAGAAAACAAAGCCACCTCCTTCTACCGCTTCCTTTCACCTGCCAAACGAACCGAGTCCAAAGCCACCTATTTTGACGGATCCATAACGCCCGTTTTTCACGCACTTCCGTCGGTAAAACTCTTATCACGAAACAAGCCGATCAAAGGTTCTTTGATCACCTCTAACAGCCTCGGAACATCAATGTTTATCACCGGTCACCCCTGTCATCCCAAACGGTACTTCTGCCACAACAATGGTTGCACCGAAACATCTTCATGCTCCGTCTTCAGCTGTCGAACAGCCTCGAATATGACATCCGGTAATTTTTCTTTACCAAACTTCATTAGTTCAGTTAGGTTTTGCATACACATGTCGTGGGCACACACTAGTTGTCGTTGAACGTTGGTGACGTAATAATACTAATCTATAATAAACAATAATAATCTAATTAATAATATGGATTATTAGTTATGATTATGTGATTCATGAATTTATAGAATTTTAAAGATTTATTTTGTGAATATTACGTAACGTGACAACGTGTTTATATATATA